>JABFPB010000543.1:0-36208 GCA_022817645.1 Ceratoteleas bidentatus
ATCCAAAAAAAGTTCCAAAACCGATCTTTCCTACCGATCACCAATAAAAACCGAAGATCTCCGGAGATCGTCACAACATCCACAAAAAGCGACCCGAAAAGGATTTCCCCGTAACGAAAAAATGTCGAAAAAAGAACCGATTCGCGAGGCGTGACGCGATCGGCAATTTTACGTCCAACCGGGCCCCGATTGAACAATGCCCGGTCGGGCAAAAATGCGCGCGCGCGCACCGCAAACGAGCCATTCTTGTGCCCGAATAATGGATGCCATGGAATTTATAAACAATAACGCACGACCCACATCGGTAATCGCCGGCTTATTCATGCGCCGGCGCTCGAAAAAGTGCGCGCCCGCGCGGGCTACAAAAATCGTCGGATTTTCAGCCACGGGGCAGAATGCCATCATTCATCGGCGATTACTTGAAACCTGACTGAGCCGCGTGTCCCGTTACAACAGACGATAACTGTATTGGCCTGGTAAAGCGGTGCCCCGTCGTGTAAGGCTTTTTAGTAATGGCTCGCCGCGCGCCGTACACGTCCCGTGAAAACGTTGGAAAAGTACGGGACGCTATCGCGCGGCGATCGCCATTTTTTGGCAGCCGCGGTTTATGGCCGGTGCGCCGGCAATTTATCGATCGCGCCGAAGGCGATTGAGCGGTGCGCGACGTCGCGAAGATCGGCCGGAGATCGGTCGATTAATGAAGCGAAGGAGGCAGCCGAGCTGATGACTTACTCGGGGAGACAGAGGGGGAGTAATTAATGGGAAATGATGGATGGGGATCGGCTTGTAATGAGCTTGTAATAAGTCGAAAATGAACGGAAATCAAGGAACGAAGACCCAAAAATAATTTAGTCTTTAAATAGTTATCTCAAATAAATTTATTTGCAAAAATTTGGTTGTGATAAATGAAGATTTATTTGGAATTAATAAATGCTTATTTGGTGTAAGGAAGTACATTTATTTACTACAAATGTATATTTATTTACATTAAATATAGGTTTACTTATCCCAAATAAATCATTGATACCATTTGAAATAAATTATTTAGTGAATTTATTTGGAATTAATAAATTATTTTTCTGAGTGAAGAGACTTTGATGGAAGAAGATTTGACAGAAGATGATTTCATTGACCGATTGGTCATTTTCACAAAATCTAGAAGTTTAAAATGATTTCGCAATCTTGGAGAGTTTGAATGATAATTCTGGATGGTATTTTTATGGAGGGTAACTACGATCCTCCATAAAAAATTATCAGAATATCAATGATCTATTGATGAAGATCAATAGATAATTGATCTTTATTGTCGTGGATCATCGATCTTCATTGTCGTAGGTCATTGATCTATAGTCGCAGTTCATTGATCGAAAATATCGTCTTAGATCATCGATCTTCACTATATTAAAAACCGGTCTTCAGTATCATAGGTCATTGAAATACAGTCACTGATCATTGATCAAAAAGATCGTAGATCATCTATTGTCGAGATCATTGATCACCAGAGATTTGTAGAGAAAACAAATTACGTTTTAGATTAGTTTTGAAGATCATTGATCAGGATTTTTTTTATTTAGTCTTGATAGGCGTGTTTCGTTATCACAGATCACGAAGACGCCAAAGAGTGATCATGATCTGAACGATTTATTGTTCTTTGCGATCTAGGAAATTGGTCTGAATCTAGAGATCACTCATCATAATGATCTCAATTAATGATGAAGATAATTGAAATTACCTACTTCAATTAACTTAATGACCTGCTCATAATGATGTTGCTTATAGTTCTTGCGTATCTTGATCACTAATCTTACCAATCTAAATAACTGATCTTCTTTATCCAGACAACTGATCTTAGATATATATCACTGATCTTCGTGATCTTCCCAATCTGAATAACTGATCTTCATTAACTAGACAATTTATCTTAGATATATAGATCTTAGATCACTGATCTTCGTGATCTTACCAATCTAAATAATTGATCTTCATTACTTAGGTTGGTAAGATTTCACGAAGATCAATCGTCTAGATTATGAATATCTCTGATCTAGATATGTCACCGAAATTACATAGATCACGAAGATCAGTGATCTATATATATCATTTATCGTATATATATAGATCACTAATCTTCGTGATCTGTGCCATTTTGGTTACGTATTCAGATCAGTGATCTTCATAATCTAGACAACTGATTTTATATAGATCAGAAATCTTGATGGAAATCAATGATCTGGATCAATGACTTTAATTCAGATTTTGTATGATTTATATCACTGATCTTCATATCCGTAGATCTAGATCGCGGATATTTATAATCGTAGATCGGCGATCTTTAATATCAGTGATCTATTTTATAGATTCCTTGTCTTCATGGGATCTATAAAATAATGGTCGTAGACAATTGATCTTTATGACCGTAGATCATTGATCTTCGCGATCAGTCCCCTTCCAATGAATAATTCCAACACGATAATTCTAGAATCCTTTACTTTTCGACACTTCCGTCGCCACACAGTAAAAAACAGGCATTAAGATACACGAAAAAGCGTCTTAATTCGTGAAAATTGTCTTAAATTAAGACGCAATATGTCTTATTTTAAGACAGTTTTTTAAGACGTCTTAAAAATGTCTACGAAAAGTGTCAGAAATTAAGACACTTGTTTTAGCGGTGTATAAGGGTATAAACCTTATATCGAAACCTCAACAGAATAATAACGTAACTGGATTGTCAACTTTTATGGCATATTTAGCCATTTCATATTAATCTCATAATTATGACATTAAGATTTCATATTAATATTTTCTTTTTTTCATATAAGTCTCATAACTTTATGATGCACAATTTAAGAGCAACTAATTGTATTTTTAACTTTAATTAGGTTAAATGTATACGTAATACAGTTTAAATAAAGGGGTAAAAATAGCTTTTGTCGATAACAACTGACGAATAACGTGCCTCGGGTCCAGCTGATTTTTCTTTTTCGCTGATGTTTATGTAATACACGAGAAAGAAAAACTCCTGAGTAGGAAGTATTAATGTAAACAAATAAAAGATTCCCAGAATTCTAGCGGGTAAAGTTTATTTAGAAATTGAAAATAATCAGCATTCTCTCCTCTCGTACACTGAATTGATGCTTCAACAGCTTTCACACTTCACGGCGATGAAAACACCCAAAGTATATTTAACAGCAATTTATTTTAATTTACAAAGTTCAGTTATAGCAACTGTACATATAATTGACAATGTAATAAAAAAACAATACTCCTCCCATGTTAAACGAAAACCAATTCAAGATCTCGATAATAAATGCGCACAATAAACGTATCGCGGACACAGAACAGAATAAACAGTATTTCATCACAGAAAATACATCACACAGAAAATCGACGAGACACATGCTATCGCTTTTCTAAAACAAAACTACTAAATACACAAACTCACATCAAACCATATATTTCTCGAAAATGGTCCGCAACAACTGAAACCTCTTAACCCTACAGTCATCACATCCTTAATCTCTACCACTCAAACCGGCAGTTTATTCCTTCCAAGCCAATGAAGTTGCCGTCTGATGGAGTCACATGTACCCCCTAGCTCTCTTACTTCCACCAACAATTACCCATAATCTCGGCTGTTCCAGTAATTGTCAGCGAGCAAAACAGCCAGCACCCAAACGTCTCCACCAAACCTTAATCGCAACTTCATTCCTGGAGCATCTTAGTGTAAACCCCACCAGTTTCCTCTCACGTCCAAGACCAGATCGTCGTTCAGTTTCCGATGATTCACGCCTAAGCGCCAAATCTCGGCTTCTAAGGCACTTATCCATGAACCTGGGTCTGAGCCGACTCATCGTTCTGCAACCGATGCAGGGTGGCCAACCTCCCTATTTCCTTTTCCGATTCCGACAATCTTCCAGCAATCTTCTCATCTGGCAACCCTGCGTGAAACGACCAACCAAGCACAGCCAGGCTATACTCGTCGGCCGTAATTCGGACATTGAGAACTTTTGGGCAACACATGCCTACTTCGGTAGTTGGTGTAGCTTTATACGCGGATCAACGCATTCATGCATAAACCGCAGATTGCGTCACGTCGTTGCCGAAAACGTCTTTGTTGTGTTTGGATGGCGTTGAATCCTGGGCGGCGCGTCCCGCAGTCCGCGAGACAGGGATGGGGCTAGGTCGACCTGTACCGAGTGGCTGCCGGACCTACCAGGAGCCCGTGACAACAGCCCCAAACAACAACAGCGTGACTTTGGCAAGCCACGCGCCGCCATCCATTTCATAGGCTGGATAAAGGCGCGTGACTAAATAATTCAGGCGGCGACGAAATGCGCGGGAAACGCGCGCAAATCACGACCGATTGATTGCACGTGACCCCTGGTAACCAAGGCTTGATTGACACCTATCCATCGCGGCGCCAATCAGTCACATAATGACCGACGGCCGTCACTTTCAATTGGTTTTCGTTCAACGGGTCGGCAACTAAACGTAACTCACGTCGGTGGACACAGAAACGACTCAAGTCATAAAATAAACATTGGCTGCAATAATCGTTGTACCTAGAGAACTGAATTCAAACGACGGAATCGAAAGGACAGTACAGTATAGTCTCGTGGCGAAGCTATGGGAACTCGTGTCGTATCATAATTCATGGTAGTCTTAGCGTGGACGAATGTCGGTGTCGATTGGACAGTCGCCGTCTATGCACGCTGCTCTACGTTCGCGTTTCGAAATGGTTTAAGTACAAGGAATGAAGAAGAGAATGCAATGCTCGATCTGCGCCTTAGAAACTACGTCAGCTAATCAATTACCGATGACAATTACAGTAATACGTTATACGTAATGCGAACTATAAGAATGAATCGTATCTCGAGTATGTCCATGCTTATAAATCCAGCGTAATGAAGATATATCTCACTTGCGTGATTGCATATAGACCTTACGTCGTAATGTAAATTATTCGTTACGTGATTATCGGTTAAACGGTTCTTCTGGCTAGAACCCGCCAGGTGTGTACGTGATTCTTTCTGCTCCTTAAGTACGCTTAACTTTTGGTTTCCCTTCGTTTCACTATCGCTAGAAGTAGCAACGGAGTCTGACACTTTCGTTAATCAACATCATTGACTCTAGTCGGTTCGTATTATCGTAGATAGCCGTACACATGCACACAGGGATCCACTCACACGTGGCCGCGTGTACATGTCTACCTGCGTGTATATGTGTATTAACGTAGCTATGCAAAGTTTCGAGGTCGCAATCAACATTATGTCAATCCTAACTCTAAATTGTTCAACGTATCTCCTAGATTGTTTAGTCCCGAATTCACCTTAAGTAAGAGAGCGATTATCTTCGCGCCGCGGGGTCACCGCGCAGCTGTTTCGTAGTCGTAATCTATAGATATATCATTGTTTACCCATTGGTCGATGCCTGTTGGTCTTGGTTCGTGATTCGTACTTGAAGTACTTGAAGTTTGTCATACCGAGTCGATGATCCCTGTGAACAATCATCATTCCTCGGACGCTTGGTACTGATTAAGAGTTTTTGGTAGCCGAAGAGTTAGTCAACGTACGTATCCTGCCTCAAATACGTATCGACTGAACGGTATAAGAAATTACGGATTACGTGTATGCCATAGAGAGTTACGTATGCTAAGTTACATGTTTGGTTATTACCCTTAAGTTAATCGTGTATAATGTAATAAACGGTCGAGTTCGCCGCTCTCCGTCGATACTCGTTCAGACCGTCCGGTACGGTGTCTGTACGCTAACACGCGGCGCACACTCGTAGGTATATGTATATATACGCGTGTCCGCTTCTCCGCTAATTCGCTTTCCGTCGATATATACACGTATACGTACACGCACGCGTGTATCCACGTCGAGTGACCGTAAGAATGATAATATGCAAAAGATACGCGACTTGTGCGGTTCCTTGGGTGGCGGGTCGTGCGTGGCCCGCGACCGATCTTACGGGCCGCGACACGACTGGCGCCGATGCCTTATCAGCCGGTAGAAGTTAATATTTCAAGGTAGAAGTACATAGAGAATCATACAGGCGGTACGCTCTACCGTATGTTTATACATCGCGCACGTATATATAAATCATCTCTTTCTATATAAACTATGATTATCGTATGTATTCCATGAATGTATATCGTGTGCGCACGTGCCCGTTGTGCTCTATCGATTATAAAATACGATTGCCCGAGACGTACGTTGAGTTACAAGTAAGTCGAGTAAAACTTTAAGAAATTGATTATCACTTAGAATCGCGTTCGTGTCTGTATATATATTTACTATAGTTATACACAGTCACATATAATCTCTGTATTATAGCTGATTATGTACAACTATACTCTGTTTGTATTGATGTATTTGTAGAACGTGTGCGCCAGTTGGCTTGTTGTTTTCGTTTTGGTACTTGCATCTTCTGACTTTCTTAGTCTTCCGCTTGAAAACAATGCAATCCAACTGAGGGGCCTAGCCGACGGGCTCGCTTGCGGTCAACTGAGACGCTAAATTCGCGAGGAAATGATCTGAGAAGAGGTCGGGCCTCAGGGTTCTACAATTCCGGGGGACTACGGGACAACGTCATCGAAAAAACGCCGTACAAATAGAGAGAGGGACAGACGTGCCCGAGATTCGAAGATATGCTTACAAGAGAGTATTGCAAACAAGCGGACACCCCGGCCTAAACGTGACGTTATTCAAAGCGGTATCAACGGCTCGCAGCGTTCCTAGGCTGCGGCGCATCCGAAGGTGTTTTTCTAAGAAGAGTGTGATCAAAAATAGTACGAATTTGTGACATCGAATAGCATCTGTCTCACCTGGTCCTCCGTCCTAAGAGACGAGTAAAGTTTTATCCAAAGGCTTGTAGTTGTCGTTAATCTTAGAAATGCTAAGCTACTTGTTTCGTGTAGTCGCGTCTTGCGAAACTGCTGCCGACTTTGTTCCAGGTTCAGAAGATAGAGTAAAGGGTATCACAATCGACAGGAGCCGAGTCGTGGAGCGTTTGGCAAATCATCGGCCAAGGGGGTGTACTGTGCGGGGTTCAAGATTCTTGGTTCGCGTGGCAAGCAGAATTGGCGCCCGTCGGAATGACAACGCTGCGCCATCTGACGGCGCGCGATAGAAAGGCGATCGGGAAAATGGGCGGGACTCGCTCCATCCGAGGAATGGGTACAGCTAGCGTGGTCTGGTTTGAAGTTGAGGCTAATCTGGGTGCGACCCAAAGTCGCCTTAGCAAACATTTTGGGAAAGTGAATGGGTTCGCGTGGGGTGAAAAGATGAACGCCGTACGCCTAGGCAGACGGATAGATTCGCGTGTCGACCACTACATTTCGTTTCTGATGAGACTGTTTTTGATGTTGGTTGGTCATCTGTCTTGCCGCGTTCGTTCCACAGATATAGAAAATTGAAAAGTCCGTCAAAATATATAATATGTATATATATATAGGGGGCAGTGCCCGATCTTTCTATGAATCGAAGCGAAGCTGGTTATCCTTTGCCTGTTAGGGTGTCGCTCTAGCGGTCGACCTTGTTTTACGTCTTGGCATCGAGAATTTCGATAGTCACGTTCTCCTGGGCATCGGTCTGGTCGTTCTGGTGGTTGGACTTGTTGTTGGACTTGTTCGAAGACACGGCGGATGCGTTGCCACTGCTGCCCCGACTGCCTCGGCGGGACCCCGTACGCGAACCTGTCGAATTAACATTCATCGTTTTAGTCAATGCCATTGCCATCTCGCGCCACCACTCTTATTCGTTTCGTACTATTTCAACTCGTTCGACACTGTGCAAAGTTTGGTTCAAACATTGTTTGAGAGTTCGTCCTGGTGTGGCGGGGGCCGTTAGCAAATTACGTACGACTCTTGACGAAAACTGTCTTCATTAATGTCAGTTTTAACAGTGATTAAGGGGGATCAACTTCGTGCCACGGAGAAGGAACCGACATTTGTTGGGTGCTGTTTGCTTAGGTGGATTAAAATCCAGAATTTAATCCAGGTGCATAATCTGGATTAGCACCTGGATTAATCCAGATTATGCACCTTCTTTGAAATTAGTTTCTCACAAAACGTAATTTATTGTTCTTTCTTTACAAGCTTGAACTAAGAAGTAAGTATTATAATTGAGAGACTTCATTTTCATCTTATACTGATCTCATGTAATTTCTGCACCACCTACTGTATCTATTTGAAGCGTTACCTAAAAACTGCATCACTTTGCAGAACTTCAGTTCGTACTAACTGTACAACAACATTACCGTTACTCGAAATTGCAATACATTTCCGGACATTGTCTTACGTAATCGTCTTACGGCCCCCAATCTGCCTTGCATGTTAGTCAACTAAGAACCTCTAATCACTTTTTGCTCTGTCTACCGAAAACGAGGCTCTACAAATAGAGGTTTCGCACGCATCGTTATGAGAACCATATATGCCGGTTGCTATAACAAAAATGTCTTTGCGGAAACGTCTGTTATGACTCGACGAGAAAAGATCGTGTTGCAGCCTGCTGATGTTTAGTCCTTTATGGTAGATTGAACCGACAATGGAAGTGGAGGAAATGTGCGCTGTATCAATGCGCAATTTGTCTTGCGAGATTCTAGATTGATGAGAGTGGATGATACAAGAGTAGTTAATGAATTTGCGGCACGATCCGGTTCGATCGAGGCGAGTGTCGGTGACGTGGAACAGCGTGATGCGTTTAATATAAAAGCGTGACGACGGTGTGTTGAGACGAAACTGCGCGCCCCTTTGGACAAGCGAGTTACGTTAACTGAAACGTCGCAGTACGAGTCGAGCGATATTGCGTTGCACGTTTATTTTCCAATAAACTTTCGAATAATAAAAGACCGCCCGGGAGGTTAATTGAGTTCTCAACCCTTAATTATCTGCTTTTGTCATCCGCCATTTCATCAACTTTAACTTGAGTGTTTTTGAAATTGTTCATCTAAAAAAGAAGAAGATTCAGAAGAAAATGTCTTCTGGATCAAATCTGGCACAAAAGGAAATTTCATTTGTGCCATATCCCACCAAAACTTTTTGATCCAAAAGCATAGTGAATCTATCTAATATTCAAACAGTTACTAGATAGTAATTAGATGGTAATTAGTATTCAAACTGTAACTAGATAGTAATTAGAATACACAACTAAAATTAATCAAAGCCTTCTCTGGAGCAATTTATGACTGTTAACATTTTTACTTGGATAGAAAAACTGTTTTCTTCAGTAAAGTACCACGGATTACGCAAATTTATTGTCTCGTACAGATTTGTTTCGCGTTGCATATTTCAATTTGAATATTTAGATTTGACACGTAATTTGATGCAAAGCACTGTGCTTTGGTTTGACCGCCAGCTTCACAAATTCCACTGAAATGAAGTGCATATCTATTTTCGCGAGCATTCCGAGTAGCAGTGGACTTTAAACCCTTAATATTTTCGATAAGCGCGGCATTTGATCGTATGCTCTGCATACTCGCAAGTCAAAGGGCGTTTTTACAAAACGAATTTGAATAAGCGATATCATTTGCTATTCGCGAACGCAAGCGTACATATTTCATGATGCATCAGCTTTTCTTTGCGACTGATTAAGTGAATTTACTCGACTGCACTTTCGGCCTGTCTCGAACAAAAAAGTCCCGAAATAATTCCGCCGAAAAATGTGCCAATCGATAAGCCACAAATCACTAGTCCATTCGTCACCTGACATTGTGACGACTCTACGGGCGTTTAATTATAATAAATATATTGCAAATAATAAATAATAAATGCACCTGATGGTCGTACGTTCACAGCACACTCCAATCTGCAATTGTTTCGCAAAAAAGGAAAACGACAATAATTGCTCAAAAAGAAAGAATAACACGTGTGTGTTGCGTGTGTTGGTGTCGTTTGTGTTGACACTTAACAATTACAAAAAACATACATAAAGGTTTACTTACGTTGCATTAAAACCACGTCAAGTGCACACTGTAATCAAAAGTAATAGCGAGTTTAAAAAGTGTTGGGGCCGTGGCGACCCCAGTGTGTACTTTCAGGGTACGGAAATTTATTGGACATTTAATCTATGGTGCATTATATACTATTTACAACAAACACGGAGTACAAAAAAAATGACGGAAAAAAAGTTGAACAACTTTGGATGGAGTTACTGCGACAACTGGGTTCATTGATCGACGCGAACGTCAGACTATATCAGCAGAAAATCAACGGAACAATACGGTCTGACTCAAACGGGGATATGCTGGCGAAGGGAAGCGAAGTGAGGCAAAATGAAGTGAAGAATATGAAAAGATGAACGATGTTAGCGCGCCTTCCACACGCTTGAACTTCATACATAAACGCGTATCGGTATGCCTATAGTTTACCGATTTCAGTTTGCCCCACTTTGAATGAACCGAAGGGAACATTGGACAAACCGTCGTGAAACAACAGCTGAATGAAGATAATCGAATTGAGTTATAGTTATCATAATCAATCGAGTGATTGCGTTCACGGAGAAAAATAAAAATAATTTTTAAAACAGAGGTTTTTAATTCAAGTGAACAGTTTTAACTTTTTAATGAACGGTGTACTAAACTCGAAACTCCAAATAATATTAATGATTTTAATATTTAAGATATTGGAAGCTTGAAAATTATTTAGTTATCCTTTCATTTTATTTTTATATGAAAAAACTAAACTATAAGACCTAAAAAAAACATATACCAATCTGAAGTAAATTCACCTATAAGGTTAACTTGTCACATTATTTGTTTAGATTTGGTATTTTCTATTGTTAGTTAAGACGTAACAAAACTTTGTAATATAACTAATTATTTTCACATAGCATAGATTTGTTTATAAATTGTATGAATCATAATTTCTCAATTTTTAGACTCAACAAGCTTATTTATGAACAACGTTAATTGACGGATATCGACTCACCCCATTAATGACTATCCACAATTAGAAAAGCTTCAACTGAAGATATCTAAAAGGGATGACATCTAAAAGGAATTGAAATAATCCCCTTTTCAAACAGACGTCTGTAATCGTTAGTTCTTCACTGAAAATGGTGGTGTGTCACTCAGAAGTATTTTACAAACCCTTAATTATCTTTCAATCGACATTCATCTCTAAAGCGATCGGCTTTCATTCTTAAACGATATTCCAAAGTGTCGACAAAATCGAAGTCTCTTCTATAAAAGGAATTCTTTTATTTAAGAAATTGTTTCTAAATAAGATGATTGTCTTTTCTACACATTCTGCACAAAACTATCAATTTTTATACATATAAAAATAATGCAAAGGTAAACTTTTCCGAAGTAAGAATATCTATCGATTTCGATTCTTCCTTAATTGGGGGAGCATTAAAATTAATTTTCCGAGTCGTCCTATTTCTCTCCGCCACCTAAAGACCTTACAAAACTTCGTTCATGGGATTAAAGAACCGCGATGGTCGTCGTAAAAAATAAATATCTCCCGCGAACTTTTATGATAACTACAAACATCTTATGATAACTATAACCCCTCGTCATTTCGGCGGCACTCTGGCACGTTTTATAGCAATACACAATGGAATACGATGCTGCGATCGTATTGGCATCGTCTGTACCATATTAGTTCTCACAACTACGTATGAATCGACTTGGCCGTTTTTTCCCTTACGTACTACACAATGCAGATACATCACGTGCAATTCTCGATAGGTTACTTCAACGTCTAATCACTATGCACGATACCCTGCATGCATTTGCGTTAGTTTGCGAGAATTTGCGACTTTCGTCTGCTGCGTAGTTGGCAGAGCCGAAGTATTCCGCCACTGTCGAAAGTGTACGACGAAACCAGCCGTATGCATATCTACTGGATATGGCACTTGCATGGCTTTGAAATAGTACTTACAACGCATTACTTGACAAAACGATTTGCGCGCGAGGTTCGACATGCGGCGCAAGCGGGTTTCGTCAAGTAATCGCCAACTCGGGATACTTACGTACTAGGTATATTAAGTGATACTGAGCGTCTACCTACTTTCGGTTCATCACTTTTCGTTCATTCCCTGTTAATTCGTACGCTACTTCGAGTATGAAACAAGTCGACAATGTTATGTTCACGAATTGCCAATAAAGCTGCAGGCGGCGCTAACGTGTGGAAAATGCATGCAAATCGGTATCATGTACGTGCCGTTGATTTCGAGTGATGGTGAATCGGGACCCGGTGGCAGTGATTCCACGGAAAGACTTTTTGTTGAAAGGTCGTTGGATATGAAAATTCTTCAAACCAAGATTCTATATCATCTGTGGGGTTTTGCGGGAACTCTGGGAGATTTTGTCTTTTTTACAAACATTTATAATGTTGAAGTGTACAATTCCATTGTTTGATTATTATAGTAAATTGATGAATGTATATCAAAATTCAAAATGCTGAGAATTAAGGACGTTCACACAAAACGTGAAAATAAAGATAATAATTTTATTTGCCAAAATTTCAACCATTTTTAACGTCTAGTTCTCGAGAAATTAAGTTTTGTAATTCAAAGTTTTAAATGAGCATTGTATTATGTTAAGGAAGTTTTATTTATACGTATTTATAATTCAATATAAAATTTTTAGGTAAAAACTACCTAACTAATAGTTTAGGAGTTAGAGCATCGATAGAATGAAAAATGAGAAGAATTTACCTTGCAGAATTGAAGATGTTTGATAAATAAAGAATAAATGTTAAAGAATATTAAATATTTTTGAGGTACAAAATCAAGCAAAGTAAAGTAATCTGATATAATCGTAGATTACGTTCAAACAAAACGAACGCAATCACCAAAAAATACTTTATCCTTTCAATAGTATAGTAACGTTTTGTTTGGGTAAATATCCGGCCCTTCGTGTAAGAAATACCTTAAAAACTTAACAAAATCGATTTATTACATTACATTTTTCTCAAAATGCGTTCGATGGATGATTTTGATTTTTGATCACAATGATCCTCAGGTGATATAGAATCATGATCTGAACACAATTTTCATATACTTTTTTACTGAATTTTCTTTCAATAAAAAGTCTTTCTATCCGTTAATTGCGACTTGGACAACTTTTTTTCGGACAATTATGAGAAATTGGGAAGTCGAGAAAAGGCAGTAATTATGATTTTCAGAGTTTCTCGATGGAAAATAATTGCATTTGTTTGAATCGGTAATTGAGGCTTTATTCTTTAGACTTTATTCCTCGTGTAGCGGAAGTAATATAGCGACATAAGTCAACTAGAGCATCTAAAAAAATAAGTCCTACCTTTTTATAATAATTAGCTCCAAACTTCTGTTTGGTTTGCATGAATTATATATTTAGAGGCATCATGATATAGTCACGTTAGATTACTTGAGTAATTTTGCTGCTATATCTTCTCTTATAAAATGCATTTTGTACGTTACATTATACACAAAGGCAGAACACTTAACTCTGCATTATCCTTTCGGTAATGTCTGTTGCTTCTTTAAATTCTTTAATATTTTAGTACATTCGTTTCTATGTAAAAATTTCTAAAACTTTTAAAACGGTCAAATTTGTTCAAAAATTCACAAACTGAAATATGAAAGAAAAAAATGCCCTTCCAATTTCTCATTTAGTAACCGGATTGATGTCGGAATATTTTGATATTACAACAATTTAATCTCGATGTCAAATTGCCGATGAAAGACATCGACAAAATTGCACTAAATGCAAAAAAATCAGCAAACCGCTCATAACTGCAGAACCGTCGCGTCTTTGCATAATCGATCCTTTAATTTACTCTTTGTTATCGACGATGTAATAACTGGAAATGAGCATGTCAAAGGGTAGTTGTCGTTGGGAAATAACAGCCGATAATCAAAGTTTGCAAAATAATGTCTTCGGACGTAAACCTTTAGCGTATTCAGCGACGTACAGACAAACACGAAACTATTTTTGCCCGTGAATTTATTACAAATTATTCCGACAACGCAATCCTCGAAACGTGCAATTACCAGAATAAAAAGTCGTCCAAGTATTGCTTTAATCGAATCAAGCCTCGCTATTATTCGCAATAGCCGCGTGTCAATAGTTAATACACGATTCGGAATTATGTTATCGTACTGACGATAAATTGCAGGAGTACTTTTCTCGGAAGTTTCATGTGAAATCGACGATTGTCGTCGAGATAGTTAAATTATCTTGGCGACGACAACTAACGTCTTGAAAAAACACTGTCTTGAAAAAACACTACGTACGAAACCGATTTGGAATAATCTGGGGACGGGCGATATTTACCAAAGAATCAGAAGAGCCTTTTTTTAATTCTATAGATGTTTTTCTATATGAATATTCAGGAAAATTATAATATTAATTCAAATCTATATCAGTAATTAAAGTTGACTTAATCAAACAATTAGAAAAATGTAAAATTGTATTACGATTAACAAATTCACCAATTCTTTTTAAAAATCGCCCATCATTGGGAAGAACGGAGGAAAGATGTGCGTCGCTGTAAACTGATAAATGAACGTCTTTTTACGGTTCATGCTCGCATGCGACAACGAACAGAAAACGTAGCATTTAGGAGACATACCGATAGCCCACGTACCACGATATCGAATGTCGCAACAAAGCATTTTTAAAGTCAAACAAATCGAGATCAGTTGGTCAGTCGCGTTAGTTAGTTCGGTACGTATCGTTTGCCGATGAGAGAATGTATGACGAAAGTATGAGAAAACGAAACGGAGGAGAAGAGTTTGAGGAAGGGGGCAGAGTTAACCAAGGAAACGAAAAAGTTTGGGAGGACACAGGGAGGCTAACGAATGCACAACCATCGCAAACAGAACTGCTAGCTCGGCAAATAAAGATAAGTATGATGAAAAAAATCTCGTACGGTTGACTCCGTGAAAGTGTTTCGCACCTTGCGAAGCGTTGGGCGAGTGCGCTCGCAAGGATACCATTGAGGGCTGCCGCGATGGAGCCTTCTGGCTCACGCGCGAACCTCGTCTCTCCTGGCCATGGAGCAGCTTACTGTCCCGCAACAGCGACACGTTCATCAGCCGCGCGTTCGGGGTGTTGAAGATCGTGCGGTTCTCACGCCAACGGGCTCTGCAAAATTTCACCAATCGGGTTCAGTTTCACAGTAAAAAACAGGCATTAAGACACACGAAAAAGCGTCTTAATTCGTGAAAAATGTCTTAAATTAAGACGCAATATGTCTTATTTTAAGACACTTTTGTAAGACGTCTTAAAAATGTCTACAAAAAGTGTCTGAAATTAAGACAGTTGTTTTAGCGGGGATGGAATTACAAATTCCAGCAAAGTGTATACGCCATTAAATATGGGCATTGAGACTCCAATGTAAATCTATATAAATGTTAACTATCGTTAAAAATAATACTGTAGAAATAGAATTGTTCTTAATGATCGTTTTCAGGTAGTTATTTGAATATTTGACTTTTCAAAGCTGAGACATTTTTAAGAAATACTGAGAGGATTATTGATTTGGAAAACTGGTAGAAATTACGTAATGTTGGAATATTTGCAGTTGAAATGTTTCGATGTATATTATTTGATTTTGTATGTTTAGAAGCACATGAAGCTTCTATTAATTTAGAGAAGTGCTACATACATTGAAATATTCGGTAAAATTTAATAGGGCCATTTCGAATAAACTCAACAAAAATATTTAAAAAATATTCTCTTGTTGATATTCCAAACAAATAAACTAGCAATTCTCTAGGAAATATTAGGTTTATTTTATGAATACATTATTCTTAAAAATATTGAGTCAGAATGTTTTAGTGTATACAATTTCATTTAAATTTTCCTCAATTCAACAAATCTTTCAATTTCATGCAACAAATATCAAAATCTCATAATTAACTTCATCGTACAGTTATAAACATAGCCGCTCACTCATCTCGTATTCATTATTCAACTAATTAATTAAGCTTTTCTCAATTTAATTTCTCAATGGAAGAAATATTGGTACTATTTTTCACGTACGTATTGAAAGCAGTTCGTGAAAAATTAAACTGGTATTCGGTGGTAATATATAATCGACGTTTAATAGTTCAACATTTCGTCAGATTATCAATTCCAGGTATCACTGTGTACATTTACTTATGTTCATCATGGATTATTTCCATTATTATTTCCAGTACAAATATTATGCAATATTACAGTAAATAAATATACATTTCTAACAAAACGTAAACCCTTTTATCCTGCTTTAATGATGAAACTTTTTCATCATCAGTAAGGATATGGTAAAACAATAATATATAAAATATAACAACGATATGAAATTAAATTTTTACTGTTCATGTTCTTTAAGATGTGTTCTACGTTTCAAAAACCACTCTGCAACGATATAACTAATTTTTAAACCAAAACCTATACTGAGAGAAATATCCTTTTTCCATAAAAATATCTTTTTAATATGATCCATTTGAAAGAAATAGAATCCTGCTGAAAATGTCATGAAATCGTACGTTTTGCGATGAAATGAATAGAATTTTGCGTTAAAATGACAGCTGATAGTTTTGGGTAAAAATTTTTAATGGAGAAGGAATTTCGTTATTTCTCAAAACACAGATCAATTTAAAAGGTTTTTGATCAAAAAGTAATTTCCTTCTGAATCAAAAGGAATTCTTTTTGAACAAAAATCAGACGGAAAACCTTCGAAATAAAAATAATCCTTTTGATCCAAACTGATTCATACACGAACTTTTTGAACAACGTCTTCTAGTTTCTCTAAGCTGATTTTGATGGCTCTCTAATAAACAAATAAATCTGTCGGAAAATCAATCGTCGATAAATCCCCTATTGAACTTTGTTTATTCACGGTCATAATATGAACGCGTAGCTCGTGTACGAGTTGTATGCACGTACTTTACCGAGTAATAATAAGAAAAGCGGGTAGGGGGGAAGGCAAACATTAATACCATCGTGCGGACCGCAGATGTTGCGCCAATTACAAACCTCAACCGCTGTTTTCCGACCTCACAAGCACAAGCCGTGAACGCTAACTCCGAGACTTACGGTCTCATTGGAGAGGACCTTTGTCTCCGGCTATGCGTGCCTAACAGAGATAGCGAGTGCGACATAAGATCCGACTTCGTCGTGGAACAAAATTTGCGACGCGGAATCCGCGGGGAGGATATTGGCGCTGAAAGCACGTGCGACTTAGCGACAGCTTACCTGTCGCGTTCTTTTCGACCTATTTTTTGTTCGAGAAAGCAAAGACAAGGGAAGAAAAATGCAGTCGATTTGTGATAAATGGGCAGATCTGAACTGTCTCAGAGGTTGAAGGAACGAGGGAAAATTGTCATACACTCTTAGAAATATTCGATTTGATTGAAAAAGACAGTGTTTATGAAGAACTTTTCCTTTTAAAGCATATAATATTTCGTAGAAAATTAACCCTTTTATTTTAAATCAACAGTGGGTTTCGATGAATAATAATTTTTTAAAAGGAAAACCATTTTCCTGCACAATCAAATGTAATTTTGCTCACCGAAGAAGAATGTGTTTTTATTGAACTTAGAAGCCCGTTATTTGAATTTATATTACACTCAGAGAACGGTTCATTTAATTTAAATAAAATCTTTACTTAAATACAAACCTACTAGACTATTTATTTAAATGAAATATATTATATACTTGAATGTATTAAATGATTTATTCGTATTAAATAACGTTTATTCCAACTAACGCTAACTTTTATTTATCTTAAATATATATTGTTATTATTATTGTTATTATTATTATTAAACGGGAATACCCCTTTTCAATATTTATATATACAAAAATATACGCTATATCACAGTCTGGCTCAGATAATATATAACATTTCAATTAAGTGAATGATTAATTTTAGTAAATTAAATAGTGTAATAGTCTAGAATTTAAATGAAACGTTCTTTGAGTGTATATAATATAATATTCATAAAAGTTATTAATTATTCATAATAATTATTTAAATTAATTAAACATTGCAATTTTGAGTGCATTTGTTCGGAAATGACATATATTTTTCGGTTAAGATATGTATTGACTAGATATTTTCACTACTCTATTCCTATTCATTGAAAAATAATGAATTCATTATAAAAGATGAATTTGAAAGTTTCTTTTTTTTGGACCAAAGTAAAATCTTTTTGTGAAAGAGAAATTTGACTTTCATTTAAAAGGATCATATTCCGAAGTGCAGTACTTTAATTTTCCATAGAAAATTATTATAATATTGCACATTTTTTGACAACAAAAATTAAGTGAGACTTTTTAAGAGAGATTAAGTTTAAACATTCGGCATGCCAAAAAAATTTATTTTAAATGAATCTAAACATTTGTCGAGAAAATGATAAAGTAGAGAAATAATGGTAAGAAAGGAATGGAAAAAATGTGCGCGTTTCAGGTTGTTCGAGATTACGTAGATGGATTTATCAAAATTATAGAATGATTTGAGCGAAAGGTGTGAGGGTTGAAAGACGGTAACTGAGGATGTAAGTTCGGAAGGAAAGATTTGCGGCGAGGTTTTACAGCTTGTAATCAATCACCGGCCGGTTAGAAGCTTTCGTCAACTGAACTTCAACGGGAGTTTCCGCCCTTTCCCCTTTCTTCCGTTCTTTTGACTTTTTCTTGCGTAAGTTTACTGTCCTTTCCTTTGAATGACGCGTTTCACGTATTTATTCTGCTTTCAAAATAAAAACCTCCCGGCGAGACTGTTAAAATTTAATATTCAATTTGCGTTCAAAGGAGGCGGAGTATTTTTGAATGACAGCGAATCAGCGTAATGCATTTTCGTGCTTTTCGATGCACAAAAGTGTCCCCATTATCAAGGGTGCACTTGCAATGCAGTTACTTAAAAAGTTCAATATTTAAAGTCATCATTCTGTATGTAAAATGACTTTTGACAATTTGGGTCAAGATGTTACCGTTTAATTGAAGGCGCCATCTTTTGACTTTATCCGAAGGCCCTTTTGGCCTAGAATAAAAGTGAAACTTCAAAGTTTCTGTTAATCCCAATCAAACATTCAGATACAATTGAAACCCAAACTTATCATACAGCACAAACCCAAATGTGTAAATACTTGTAACTCATATTAAATACACCGAGGCTCAAATTCCTCAAATCTTTACCAGAATACTTTGCAAAGGTTATATCACAATACTTAAAATACCATTTTTTCATCCAAACTCACTTTCCTACAACTATTACAAGAAATCTAGTACTCCTTGGTGAAAATAGATCTGGATTCAGTCAACTGCCAGATTGTTTCCAGACTATTTTCAGATTGTATCCAGACTACAACCAGACTCTTCTTAGTTTGGATATAGACTTTATTCAGACTTTATCCAGATGGTATCCACACTCTTTTCATTCTGCATATAATCTGGTATCAGTCTGGATAAAGTCCTTTCCCAGACTAAAAAGGGTCTGGATGTAGTCTGGATATAATTTGGAAACACTCTGGATCAAATCTGGTACCAGACCGAATCCAGATTGATTTTGCCTAAAAATTCTGATAATTATCTACAATCTCAAACACTAACCAAACCATTCAACCCCCGAATCAGTACTCTCCAAACTACCCCCAAGAAAAAAAACCATCTTGCTCTTCCAACAAAATCCATCCCAGTCCAACTGGCGAACTCTTTCGAAGACTCCCATTTCAACTTCGCCTCATCGCCCCCCAAATTACTCATAACTCACCCCCAGCCGTTCCCTATCGTCGAAGCTCTAATTATACAAATCATTTATATCCCGCTCGGGCCACTCGTCCCCTCTCGGCGTAAAAAGTGGTTTGCTCGCGAGACGGCGCAGCAGCCCGGCGCTAGGCCGATATTATTCTTGGGTCTTCCTCGGCGGAGCATTATTAGTTCTACCGTGTTAGCATACATGAAATATTGATGTTACATCCCGCGGCCGGAGCGGCGTTATGAACAGTGCCCCCTCCCCGCGGCCCCGCCACTCTCGCTCCGGCGCCCGCGCAAAAGCCACTTGATCGCCTTAAAGCTACCCCTAAAGATGTAACGGCCCTCGGAAATTTCAGAGACGTAGAACGCGAGCTAATTACCGAGCCAGCGGCTCACTTAACCGAGGCGTCTCACTCGGCGTTATGGCAATTTGCGCCGCGGGATGCGGCCGCGCCGAAGGATGGATTGCCGTTTTATTTTCGGGGACGGCGTGTGGTTGCGAGGGCTGGAAGGGGTTGACGGAAGTGTGGCGCTAAGAGGAACGGGTTGCGCGAATTCGCTGGGGTGTGTATGGCTGGGTTGGGTGAAGGGAAGGAGGGGTAGGAAGTGGAGGAATTCGAGGTTTGCGACTCTTGTGGGGCGAAGAGATGGGAGTGGAAGTGGGAGGAGTGGTGTTTTTAATTTCTGACTTGAAGGGTATCCTTTAGGAGGGTATTTGATGAATTTGGAAGATCTGTCAGGGTGCCAATTCTGGCTGTCAGTTACGGACATTTTTCAGTGAATACGTGATAGGAAGGTGTAAGTGTCGAGACCGAGGGTAGTATAATTTTTTTCTGTACTTTACTTGACGTATTTCGTTTATTGGGGCTATTTATCAAGGTTAGAGGTAGAGTGTTTTACAATAGGGATTATTTTACGACTTTTATTGTCAAGGATTTGTACATCCTGATCTGCGGTTTCTTTTATTTTTACAAAAGAAAGGAATTATTTTGTAAAGGTTGTTGTATTCAATTTAATACATTTTTACATTAATTTTCTAAAAAAATAATGCTCTTTAATTTTTTACAAAGGAGTTCTCAATAAAATGTACAAAAGTATAACCATATAATGAAAATTATAAGTTATATATAATTATAATAGCGATTTAAATTGAGATATTAATCATCCGTGAAAATAATCAATTGGAATGTGATGGTTTAAATGCTTCGTGACGAAAATAAAAGAAGTAATGTTTTGAGTGGGAAATTATTAAAATAATAATTAATATATTAGGTACACGAAAAATGAGACGATATTCTAAGTTATTCGTACGGTTCAACTTATGAATCTCGTTAAGAACAATTTAGGTAGTGGTGTAATACAGATTGGATAAAGCGATTAAGTGCTAATTATTCCGAATCAAGGATTTAATTACGACGGAAGATTCAAGCAATTGCATAAATGAACTATAAACGAAAATTAGTGAAAAGTATGCAATCCAACCAGGCTTTCTTATAGGAAATTTTCAAAATAATGAAACATTTTCCAAAAATGTCAATTTCCCACGTAATTATATATGGAAAGATTTTACTGTTTACCAGGTAAATTTTATTTACTGCTATACCTAAAAATAAACAAATCTTTTTTCCGTGTCTTAATTTAAAGCACTTCTGTCTCTCCCCTTTTTAAAACGTTTTCAGGTGTTTTAAATTTTAACCTATCTTTCTATAACAGAAAAAATACTCCTAACGTTTTAAAAATTGAGACGGAAGTGTTTTAAAATAAGATATTTCTTTTTGCAGTGTAATATCTAGAAAATATGTTCAAATCGATTTGATTAATTTTGCGAAAGAATTTCCTTTATATTGAAGTCTTTTTACAGTGGATTTCTCGTTTTTCGGAATATAAAGAAAATAGGCAGACCTTATTAGGACATTAATTAATGTTAAACGTGACAAAATTAGTAAAGCAGAAATCGATCGAGTGAAATTAGTTTGTATTTACACGTCAGTGAAATATCGTCGAAACTTGCGGGCTTAGTGATCGCGAGTCGTCATTAATAATAATCCCGACAAAATTAAGCGTATGATGATATTAATGGCACTGGGTAATCATCGATAGTAATTATTAACTATACATTATAATCCACTTAACAAAATCGCCATTAATGACGATTAAAATTCACAAAAGACGATGCGTAATTATGTCCGTCCGAAACCTTGACGTTTCACACTCATCCGTGCAAATCAATGACCAATCGAATTTCGTTTTTGCAGAAAGCTGTTCAAAGGCTTCTCCTTTATATAAAATTTATATTTCCTGCCTAAAGGAAAAAAGATTAACGCAAACATTATTGTATCAAACTGTGAAACGATTTTTTTTTAGTTTATAAAAGCTGTTTCAAATTCATCAGAAACAATAGCGAAAATAATAGATGACTGAGCCATTTCAGTGAAAATTCCGGCGCCGTTGAAAACGTGTTTACCTTTATACAATAAAAAATTTTCATGATTTTACACCTAAAATCTTATCCATAAAATACAACCTATCTAATAACAAATCTAAATTCATTCAGAGGTCGCCTAAACCAAACAGTGTCAACAAAAAATGCTCACTAAAATATAATGAGTAAAATAATAAGAAAAATAACCCCCCATCCAAAAACGACAGGCTTTCTCATACTCACTCGGCGAATCTTGACGGTTTTGAGGCTTCGCTGAAATCGGTGTAATAGAGTACTTAATTAAATCCCGGCAAAAAGTGATTGCAAATCGACGGATTGGGCTGCTCGTATCCGTAATGTAATTATCGTTAATGTAAACCGAGACGCCAATATGCCCCATCCCCTTAACACGAAATGTTTAATATGCACTATTTACGAACACCTCGCAACAGGCCAATTAGATTGCCTGCGAGTACTCCAATTAAATATGAATGTCATAGGCTGTGCTCGGTTAGTCCTATGACACGCGTAGGCCATATTTGATTTGACCTTTTACGATATATCTCGTAAAGTGTACGAATTTTTCGTAGCTTTTACGAATTAGTTTTCTTAGTGTATACTGTTAAATTTAATACATTTTTAAGATACAGGTGTATTAGAAATTTCATAACTTTGGTATATGAAACTCATTTCAGCACGTACATATGAAGTTTAATATACATGCATTGAAATTAAAATACATCTAAATAAAAGTGTTGTATTAAATTTAATATATACGATTGTTATTATTATTATTATTATTAAAATAATAATAATAATAATTAATTTAATTTAATTATTATTATTATTTTATTAATAATAATATTTGTTGTCATTAATTTAATTATATATGTCGTAACAATATTTATTTGTACACAAATTTCGTGTAACTTAAATAACAAATACTCCGAGATAATCCCGGCATAGGCGTTGTGTCACCGCCGCCGAACTACTTCATAAAATTTATTGGATTTCCCACTGTCAGGCCGCAGTTTTTCATTACAACATTTCGCGCGCATTTTTTAACTGTAATTAACGGAGAAAGAGAGGCTTCGGAGTTTCGTTTATCTTCGCTGCGTGTGTACGCACGTGTCCCTTGCGTGAAATGTGTGTATACGCAGACTCACGTACGTGTATATAAAAATAAAAATTGATTACGCGCCAGCGAATGCCATTTGTCGCGCGGTTTATGACGCCGCGTGTAATTCGTGCCACAATCCGATCGACGCCCGCAACTAGTCGCGCAGATCATAAACAGCCACGTCGAATCGCCGATTTGAAGGGTTAGCGTTTATTCGGTTTATCGAACGATTCGCGAGTATAATTAGGCGGCACAAGTATTGATTGGATTCCCTGTTTTCGACTTAGATGTAATTTTAGTTTTGGGATAATGTTTCCGGCGGAAATTTTGTTTTGCAGTTTTAATGAAAATTCACTCTTAAAACGATCAGTTTGCAATAACTGGAATACTGTCAGAGTAAATTGTTTTTGCGATTATTATTTGGATAAATGGATTTTTTATTATGATAAAAGTGAAATCTTCTAACCCAAGATAATCTTGTAGTAAGAATGTTGAAATTTACTGTAAATCGATTCCTTTAACATTGTACACGAAGCTGACTCAAGATTAAAGTATTATTGAACTGTTTTTACTTCTTATTTGAGGTTAACAACATATGAGAGCTGAAAAAATAGAACCGTTGCTTATGATATTTCAAATGTACACTATCAGGATTTTTATAAAATTTGTGTGCTCACTCAAATTTTGTGTTTAACTCAATTTCTTTCCGCTATTTTATCCTAACCTCAAACTGAAGAAAATATTGTATCATTTTACAACTAAATATCTAAATCAACAATTGGGCTCACAGAAATAACGAGTATTTTCACATATTTTTTAGTTTGAGACAAAAACATCGAAGGCTCAAAAAGATACAAGTTTTCAGAAAGTTGAAGAATTCGTATTTGGCTAAGGAGGTTGGGGTGTGAACTAAATTAATAATGATAATTTGATGAAAAAAATGTGTAGGTACTATAGATACATTTACAAGGAATTTTTGGACAAAGTTTGAAGACAATTGACTCGCTAGTTCAAGAGAAATAAAATGAAGAGATTAAAATTTGTCGAATTTATTTCTATTGAACCAGTGAGTCGATTTTGTTCAAACTTTGCCAAAAAATTCCTTGTAAATATATTTATAACATATATTTTTTTTCATTAAACACTCATCGTTATTTTAGTTTACACCATTTTTTATTATTTTTTATTATTTTTATATGAACATATTTTAATGTTCCCATGATGAGAACGTAATAATACTTGGATATTATGTAAAAAACAAATTTGCTTTATTTTTTTCAAATTCGGATAAAAAAATTCGTGAATTTGTTCTTCGCTTTAAGTCTTCTATCCTTTTCCCTCTAAAACATCATGCCCCAACCTCCTTACAGAATTTGTTAATTACATTTATTGTACTTGGCCAAATACACTACCGTGTCTCTTGATTCATGCTAAATATATACAATCCTTTTACTGTAAGAATAAATATCTTTCACTTAAAGGATTTACATTTACATTAAACTTAATTTATTTTGAAACCAAATATTGATTGTGCTTGCTTTCAATTTAATATTTTGAGCCCAACTGGAAATCGTGTTAAATTAACTGGACTGATTTTTAATGGACAGTGTTCTCATTGTAAACCGAATGTTTCTTTGAAAAGCGTGTGAAATGTTCTAAATTATAATAAAGCTGTTTTGTATTAAATGTGTGCTAACTAACAAATAAATGTTTGATACTGCACAAGAACTGCAGTTATTAGAACGAAATGTAATATACAATTTTAATCACCAGATATGCTATGACGTTATATTATTAGAACCCATACTATCTATATGCCCTGAAAAATCTCACAGCAATTTTAAAACACTAAAAAGAAATGTTTGCATTTCAAACACTTTGGCAAATCAAACATAATAATAATTTAAACGCACCCACACAATTTTACGGCACAATTTTCAAACTCTTTATTGCCTTTTTCTTAAATATTTATAAAAGCAAAACCCATTTCTGAAGCATTAACTATGAGTCTTGTGTTATAGTTTAGTTGTTTTAATGTTGAAGTAATGTTCAGTAGGTTTATCATAAAAATAGTTCCACTATTTTTATTTTAAAACTTTATTCTACCCTAAATACAATTGTAGAAACTCAACATATTCATCTTTATTATATTTTATCTGTACTGGAAAATCATATATACAACTGCTCTAAAAAAATTAAGAATCCTTTTGTATCTCATGAAAGGTAAACAGTCCACATATGATCTATATGTCACGCGAAACGCGTAGCTCGTAAAAGTTTGTTTGTCCATTATAATTTCGACGCACAAAGCGCATTATTAATGAGATTTAGTGTTCCGTAAAAAGCGTGAGTCGGGCGAGAGAATGGGCGAAATACGAGGAGGGCGCGAGGGTGCGCAGGGGGAAAAGCGAGGCGGGCGACATAATAGAAAGACGCCGTACTCACCTTTCTTTTTATCGTTATGAATATACAAGGAACTAGGATTTCCTCCCGCGTAGACGGAATTATTCATTTCGGGATCCCATTCTGGAATGACATAAAAACACGTGTTAATAATTCCACGTCATTTACATGCTTGGGCGCCGGAATGGAGTACTCGTCGAGAAAGATTACGCGGCTGATCGGTAGGGGGCGGGTCACGCAAAACACGCGTAATTTCGCGTCAAGGCGGTTTCTGGCTTTTTCGAGGGGAGGGGAGGATTAGTGGGCGACGAAATTAGTGGGGCAAAATTTGTCTCGGGGAAACGTGACGTGCCGTTTTATTCGCATTTCGTTTGGGATTTGGTTTGATGAATTGAGTTGCCGGGGTGGAATTGATTGTGATTGGTTATTTGAGTGTGGTGTTTGATAAAGGGATGTCATTTTGGAGCATTGTTTTTAAAAGTCGAGAATTTCGGTGTACGGGATACATTATTTTTTGGCGTTGAGGATAATTTGATATTGAGGAAAAAAGGAAATTTGTGAATCAATCATTGTTGATCGAAATCATCTGTAATGGGTAACGTTTTTTTTCTGAAACGTACGAGTGGCGCGTGTTTTGGAAGGAAAAGGTTTTGTTTGACATTTAATATTGAAGTTAAAAAAGCGTGTTGTATCAACGAAAATAGCTGACCTCTTTTGATAGAGTTTTGTTTCGGAATTGTTTACTCGTGGAATAACAAGTGGAGGCTGTTTTAATTTGTTTGCAAACAAACCTTTATAAACGTGTGTTAAAATACGTTATAGTAATTCACGGTTAAAATATGATAATAAAATGGTGAAGAAGTGAATTTTAATAATCGCAATATTTCTGACAAATATTTTGAAATTATGACTGATAAATAATTAATTATAATTTAAAATACAACATTTTACATAAAAAATGTCAAATTAATTGTTTATGTAACTGTTTTATGGACTTATTTTACGGAGAATGAAAATATGTCAAATTCTTTACCCTTCGTAAAATATTGTATATTCTTTCCAATATATCAGAACAGTGTTTATGTAATTTTACATAACTTTCGAAGTAATTATTCGAAAATTACGAAATTGTTATTCGTGTTAAATTTCCTACATTTGACACAACCAATCTCCAGTGTCTCTCGCGAATCAATGAAAACGCATCTCTAAAAATGAAAAGGTGTACAATGAAAACAATTAAAAGAGCCATTTTCCCGATTTCAGAATCCAAATTCCCCCAATTCAAAACGGATCTCTTTCAGAGCCGTCCTTACGCTTCTCGCCGCAAAAACACCCAGTCACCTCTCCATTCTCACAGTCGAGCTTTTACCGCCGCATTATTGTCGCAAGGTAGAGATTGCGCAAAATGAAAAGGCAAACTTGTGCACAAAACCGCCAGCCCGACAAAAGGCCCGTCAAATTTCAGCATTTGATCAAACAAAATACAGCCGACCCGGGGAACCCGAGTCACACGGCTCAGTGTGCTTCATTTCGACACACCGTGTCGCGCCAAATCCGCAGTCGAACTACTGTATATACACATCCCTTTCGCGCTCTCTATCTGCTCTCGCCGAGAATTACAATACGCCGACTAATTGGATGATTTTTGTGCGAGCGGCGAAGAAAGACGCCGTTGTGCCGCGCAGTTTGTTATTAAAGGCTCAGGCGCTTACGAACCCGTGTTTTCCGCGCGCGACACTTTCAGTAGTGGGAGATAATCGAGTCAGACAATAGCGCGCAGAGAAAACGATCGCGCTGAATGCCGGCTGCGGTGAGATTTGCCTCGGCGGAAAATCAAACGCGTGTTGCGAGAGCCGAACGATCCCAGCGACTATTATACTCGGGTCCGCGTAAACACGTTGCGTTTGGGGAGACGGAACTTTTCGAGTGGGACGGTTGCGTTGATAAACGCCCGATTCTCGCGATTGCGTCAGAACTTCGATGCTCGATTTTCGGTTGATCGCAGCTGAGGTTTTGTTCTTTAATTAAGGGAGGTATAATTGTAAGTGGTATTTGGAGTAATTTCGATTTTGGAAAATAGCTGCGAAAATGGGAACATTATTTTATCAAGTCTGACAGTTTGTAGGAAGTCGAAATTCTAGTTAGTCGAAAGTAGATTATAGGGTTAATGAAAATCATGATTTAAAAAAAAATTAATTAATCAGATTTTTTTATTAAGTGTGTTTAACATAATATTAAAATAATATAAATATTGAAAATAATATGTAAATCAACTTATTTATGTGGAAAATAGTAAATAATTTATAAACAATAATATTTTAGTTAGTAATCATTATATTAATAATGGAAAAATATTGGTTTTGCTAGACACGCTTATGATGTTCATTTTGTAAATCGATCATGATACAATGAATCATGTTAAAAATAGTTAACGACACTTCATTATGTAAAACTGTATAGTCTATGAAAGTTTGTATTTTATTTTAATGCCAGTACAAATTTTATCAACTTTCTGTTCATCTTGAATAAGAAATACAATTATTAAATTAGAGAAATGTCCAGTTATTTAAAAATAATGGTAAATTTCTGTTTAATATTTCATTCTTTAACTCCTAAAAATAAAGAACAAATTACTTTG
Source organism: Ceratoteleas bidentatus (assembly GCA_022817645.1). NCBI lineage: Eukaryota > Metazoa > Arthropoda > Insecta > Hymenoptera > Scelionidae > Ceratoteleas > Ceratoteleas bidentatus. Next base: position 28,258 of record JABFPB010000543.1, read on the forward strand.
AAGTTTAAATAACTGAATGTTTTTGTAATTTCATAGAGTTATATCCTTATGAAATTGAATCAAAATATTTTCTCCTAAAAGTTTGATTAAGTTGACCAAAGAATTACTTTTAACAACATTACTATTTTAATTTTGAATTAGATAATTCAACTTGTACAATATATAGTATTATTTACTATTAAAGGAAAATTAAAATTAAAAAAAATTCACATTCTAAATTATACAAATACAGCTTATGATCTACGCAGAAATTATTTAGTCCGTTTTTATTCCATAAAATTTTAGCTTGAATAATGTGTGAAAAATATTGTTTGATTTAAATCATCAATTTTTTTTGTAAGTCATTTGTTTTAAATTGCAATTTAAATAAAAATTTTAAACCATAACTACCCTAGTAAATACTTCAGCTGATCAAGATCCAAACTTTTTTCTAACACAAAAAAATTATTTTGTTTACGTGTAATAACACTACATAAATAGATGTCTTTTTTAAAGACGTTTTCGAAGACACTTTGTTCCCGTGAACTGTATTTAATTATCATTTCAATTACCATTTTAATCACAATTTCGAAATACCTTAGGGACAATTAACTATAAAAATTAGATTTCCCCATCCTCGGCACCTAACCTTTCGCTTACCTTTTACTAAGATCTACGATAAATGTGTTCTGAGCTCTGCTCTTTATTCGTAAGCATTTAATCGATAAGTAAAGTGTTGATGCAACTTCAACGCAAACAATTTCGTTTCTTATCCCGGTTCTGCAATTGATAATTAATGCCACAATTAATCAGTGGCAATATTATAAAATTCATATACCTATTTAAGGACTTTTCGATTTCACTCGCTTATAACTACTCGAAACGCATATGGAAAACTTCTGTACAACTTTTCATTAACTATCTGGCGCGATACACTTCACGAACCGATATTTTAATAACTGACCGATTTTCAGCGCGTCAAGCGAAAACGCCGACACTTTTTCTCCATTCCAAAAGATTCGCATATCACTTTTCCGATCGACTTCGAGCGCATAACTTTAGCATATTTCTCCATAAACATTGCATAATTATTGCATACATAACGCATAATCTGGTGGGGTGCTTTAAATTGGTTATGTGCGAAAAAATAGCTCACTATCAAGAAATTGTCGCACCTTTCGCTTTACACAACTTGTCACTCATTTTTAATGTAACCGACTCTGCCGTACAAGCGACGAAGAAATCGCTGTTCAGATGTACGTTATTTTCTTGTCACTGCTTGCTGCATTGGTTTAAAGTAGAAAACATTACTCGAATTTTAATTTTCGTGAAAGTAAACACTCCTTTCTACTGCTTTTAAAGTATCTCGGTTTCAATTGTGCACCGTGTCAGTTTACTTTGTTTTGTTGTTATTAAGTTTAATTTATTGTCTTGGTTTATTGCATCGGATGAGAAACTAGAAACTTTATCTCAATTTAAAATAATCCTGAAGTCATTGTCTCTTGTTACAGAAGGTTTACCATTTCAATATTTGCTCAAACAATTTTTTCCGAGAATTCCACGTTGTAGCTACCAACATAATTCGAACTGCTTGTAATGTTACGATTCGAAAATAAAATGTTACGTATACATTTAGAATGCAGAAGTGCACTTGTAGAACTCACAAGAGCACTCGTTAAGAAATCTGAAATTCCCTCCCTCGTTGCGTAATGTACTATTACGTTACAAGTGTAGAAAAATACACAGTGCCATAATGGTTTGAAAAATTAGTAGGTTTAGTTTACTACAAGCATTAATTCTTGTGAGTAAAATGCAGACAAAGCTTTCTTGTCTAGTTAAATTATACTTAAATTCACTTACTTGCATATAAAAAACCATACGTTTTTCCACTCCAGAAAAACTTTCGTAAAACTAATGATTTCTAACCTTAACCTACGAAAAAACAAAATTTCATCGGGATATAACGTAATTTTATACATTTTTTACAGTGTACTTAAGGGAATTCTCCTCTTCTCCGTGACAGATTGTTTCTTGGAAAATTCTCTTCACACCGCCAGTGGCGCCACATACGGTAACTTCCGTGACTTTCACTCACCTTTTCTCGGGTACTCGATCGTGGTCGGACTCGGACTGGTGCTGGGGGGCGCGGACTCTGCAACACACAAAGACCAAAGTTTTTATTTTTAATTAAAGTTGGCGCGCGCGTGGCGCGACGGCCGGCGCGCGGCTATTACGAATCGCGCCACCTGTTACTAACATCGCCTGTTACTCCCCGCCTTCCGCGCGCTCTGTCTCGCTCCGCCGCGAAACGTATTAGCCAACAGACGTTCGGTCAAACTCCCCGTCATATTTTAGGCTGCGCGTGCAAGCCGCGGCATCACCTCGTCGGCCTTATCCGCAAACGTGTTTGAATAATTACACGTAATACCGTTGTTCGTCGCCGGGTAACACGTCCCGACGATTATGCATCGGCCGACGACGTTACGCGACAGTTTCCGCGACGTGCGCGTTTTTTACGAGCGACCTTTTTTGATTTTTTTATGGAAGAGTGAAAAATACGTTATTCGAAGGAAAAAAGCGTTTAAGGAGATTCTTTACTGAAGTCAAAATGTAGAGAAATGCTTGAAAATTTGAGTAATTACTCGTCGCTTTAGCAGGAGTTTCTGTGATTTTTTTATATTTTTGTCTGCGCTTACAAGAAAATGTAAAGAGAAAACTGGGAATTTAACATTGCCACTTATGGAGTATATCTGAAATGTTGATATAATTCAAACATCTAATGAATGTAGACTTCGGTTAAAAAAGTTATGAATATGAAAAGCAAGGAATATAAATTTATTCGAAACAGAGAATCATCTTTATCTGCATGTTTTGTTTATAATACAATTTCAAAAAATTCCTTTTTTATCTACAATGCCGAATGTTCAGTGTAATTTAATATTCTGTGACTTTTGTTCACATTTAAAAGATTTTAAATTGCAATTATTGTTGTCACAACAAATTTGTTGTGATATTTTTGTTTATTTTACTGACAAATTTATTATATTTCAAGTTTGAGCATGAATAACCTGCGGTGACGATTAAAATAAAGAGAAATTGTTCGTCGACGAAAATGCCGAACCAGTTGGAAAAAAGCTAATTCATTTCGAGTGGCAAACTCGCTGTGTTTCGGAGCAACTATTTTTCATTACGCTCTCGAAGAGTTATTGTCTTGAGAGCGCGGCTTGTTATTTAATGAACGCGCGGCGCACCGAGTTATGACTATTTAAGGAATCCGAAGCGCGGATGTTTATAATATTATCGGATAAAAATTTCATTACGAACGCAAACTGTTGCAAGTCGGTCAGACAATTAAATTTCTTATTCTTCGTCTGCGCTTCCGATTGCGAAAAATTAACGGTACCCGTTACTCGGTTGTGCATTGAAAACATTCAAGAACTTTCTCATAATAATTTGGTGTAGATATATAAATTATGCATTCCAGTTTTTTCACTCATTATATCGATAAATACATTATTTTGTGTCAAAATTAAAATTAGGTATAGGAATTGTTTCATTTCATTTCGTAACTAAATATGCCAAAACTACATTCCAATTCTCTGTTTACAAAGAATCCCATATGTCTATTCAAAACTTCGATGCCATCTGTGAATATTCGAACCATCAGAAATAGCTTAATATGTTTTTCAAATTGTTTTTCAAATTTTAGATTTTGGGTCAGATTGTTAACATTTTCGCTTTGCTAAATCAACATTCACCCCACTACTTTTACGATTTACTGTATATATGTATACTGTAAATGAATACTACACCGAAGTCATTCGTTCCAAATATATTGCCAAAGTTGGTTCCATTTCGACGTCGCGGAATGTCTGATTGGCTTAATTATTTTGTCTTCCGCATCGCCCTGGATTCAATCAATAGTGCCGATACTGTTTCAAACTTTACAGATGACTTTTATCGCGAATTCATTAGCGGACCGCGCGCCGTTAATCGACCGGCGAAAGGGGGAGGGGGAGTCAGGATTGAGGGCAAAAATTACGCGACCAATTTTCGCGCGGGGATTAGGCGGGAACAACGGGGTTATGACATTGGCGCTGGGCCAAATTTTCCTTGCTGAACAAAAGTGTGTTAACGTATTGTTTGAGTTGCCGCGCTTTGGGATGTTAATCTCCCCCAAAGTGGGTATTTTATGATGTCCAATATAAATAATATTACACGCGGGCGATCGATTCGAAAGTTCCCGGGGAAGTCGCTACATGAAATGAGAGGGAATGTTTCATTGGGGTTGTAAACATAAGAAAATGGTGTTTAATTATGCGTTTTTATGATGGACAAGTGGAGTTTTGAGAAATTTGGTTCTTCAGTGATTTCGAGGGAAGTTGGATTTTAACTAGTTTTGAAAGAATTTACGACTGAAGCAACTTTTTTGAATATACACGATGAATGAGCTAATTCAAGTGACCTAAAATTCCCAAAGGCCGAAATAGTACATTCATAATTACACGCGAGTCGAATTACGGACATTTTCTGATATTCGAATTTAAAATTCGATTGTATAGTGTGTTCCAATAAAAAAATCTTTGCTATCGATTTCCGAACTCATTCATTCACTGAAAAAAGAAATTGTCCGTATTACACGGGAAAACAAAGGGTCTTCCAAAAAAAACTTTTGACACTTTTAGTAATTTCGATGATTCTAGGCAACATATTGCCTGATTCACACAAAAATGTCTGATTTAGACAATGCTTCGGGATTTTTCTCAGTGTCTGTAAATAACTGAAAATGTATTCTCTACACTGCTAAAAAAGATCCAGATAATTAAGAAACTGTTTGGAATCCTGTTTCAAAAACGTAGTAAAATCATTTAAAATATCGATTATTAAATTTAAAATACATGTATTTTAAATGAATTTAAGGTGATTTTTCAAGTCTAGAGTCCCGGAATTAGTGTCTTTTCGATTTATAATTTACAAGATTATTTTTATATATTTTCATTCCATTAAAAATATTTCACTTTTATACATTCTTCTGGTCTGACAAACCGTGCGCGTTTTTTCGAAATATGAGCAAAACGCGTACGGTTTGTCAGTCTACAAGAATGTATAAAAGTGAAATATTTTTCATGCAATGTAATCTCCCATTATCAAAGAATCGTTGAATTATAATTAAAATATGTCAAAATAATCTTGTAAATTATAAATCGAAAAGACACTAACTCCGATCTCAACTTGAAGGATCACCTCAAAGCCCTCCAAATCATTTCCAAAATTCTCTAACACCTCAATCTCAACAAAACAAAGAAACCCAACCATCTTTCCAGTCTTTCCAACTCCTAAATCGAATTCCACACTTTTCAGAGATTGAAACTGCATATCTTTTTCAGCTCCCGAAGAAACGCCCTCGTAATCGCTGCAATCGCGGCCGAAGTCAACGTCGCCGTCGATCGGACTGAAGAAAACAGAGGCCATTAAAGTGTTTTTAATTTCAGGAAGGCATCGATCACGCGAATCTCGGGAGTCGCGCGTAAATAACCCGACGGGTCCATCGCACCAACCGGGGCATATTTCAGCCGGCAACGACATTTCAGCGTGCATTTTCGCGAAGAAGAAATGGCAATTTCGAGACACTCCGTGGATTAGCCGAGATCGCGGGGAGGGGGAGGGGGTTAACCCGCCCGGTCCGGCGACTTTTCACTTTTGATTTATCACGCCAACTTTTATCCCCCGGCCCCTTTTTCCGCATCCGCCGCAGGAGATATTAAAACCCGTTGTCCCGGCCATTTAACTCGGACGCACTGATTGATGATTGGCTCCTGCCAGACGACTTCCCGACGCGCCGCGTCGGCGATTAATCGGCCGGAAATGCCGGCTTGCCGCGAAAGCATTTGGATTCGCTGACGAGAGACTGCGAAGAAAAGATAAATTTTCATTTCGATTTTATCGCGGCCGGCGCGCCGGCCTCGAGGGGGGTGGGGGCGTTGCGATTTGCGGAGAGCTCTTATTCTTGTTCGCCGCGGAATTAGACGATCGGAGGAAATAGATGCATTAAAACGAATGACTGTGTCTCCCTTTTGAGGTGGCAATGTATGCAGCGATTCGGGCTCGATTGACTGAGTAATGCTCGATGAACCGATTTATTCGATTTGTTCTCCTTCGGCGTTCATCAATATTCCATCTTTGGCTTCGCGCTTTCTTGGGCAGGGGTGCTGCTGGAGATTTGGGAGAGAGTATGCTGATTAGGGATCCACGTGTTTTTAGATTGAAAATCACAGTTGAGTATGTTTAAGTTGTAGGATGGTTGGTGAAGGTACATTGTTTTTAAGGAGGTTCAGTATTGTTGAAAATGTAGGAATTTAATTCAATTGAAACAAATAAAATCTGGATAATATTTGGAGTCCGTGGTAATTTTTTTTCAGATTTTTTCATTATCCGGGCGTCCGAGTTGGTACAAGTAGACAGACCATGCCTACTGATGTCCAGCACCATTGTCACCAATGTCGACTTCGTCAATAGCCGGTGCATTAAACATCATTATTAAACATCATTCTCATCCATCAATCATCTTCACCAATAATCATTATCATCAGTCCATATAGAGACCTGCTCCATTTGACTCATTCTACTTCCTGAGAATCTAGTTGCTATATTTACTTGCGATCTGACTATACATAGTCTGTTCTACAGTATTTGACATCCAGTATTTGACTGTATCTAGTATTTGACAATATATAGACCAGGTCTATATATCGTTTTTTTCCGGCTTATTGATAAAATTACAGTTTCTGATGAAAAAATAAGCTCATAAATCAATGGAATGAATTTAAATGAAATCTAGAGGGTTACCGATCACCGACAATATCTAATTTGTGTCTAATTAGCGGTTAACTGCTAATAACTTCTGGAATTTTCATCGGAGTCCAATAAAATTTCGGAATTTTTTCAACCGTTTACCGCTTAACGAAACGCAAAAGCAATTAGCACAATAGTAATATATTTTGGTAACATAAAATCCTCAAAAATGGGAATTTTAATTTTAATTTCCAATTTTTTATTTTTCGCTTATGACTGGTTCGACAGTGTCCGGTTCATCCGTTTTTAAGCAGCAAATGGTAGAAAAGTTATCAAAATTTCAATGGATTCTGCTGGGAATACCAGACGTTATTATCAATTAACCGACAAATACAGGCAATAATAAGATTTTCAAGTAATCGGTGCGCCCTCTAGGTTTCATTTAAATTAACTATATTAATTTATTAATGTTTGCGCTTATTTCTTCACAAAAAACTATCGTTTTATCAATAAGCCAGAACAATTTTTTCCATACACTCTGATAGGCCTGCTCTACTTGCCCCATTCTACTTCCGGTCTGACCATGTATAGGCCTCGTCTACTTGACTCATTTTACTTGATTTGACCATATACTGACCGGATTTACCTGCTCCACTTGACTCACTTTCCTTTCCGTCTGACCATATACGAACCTACTCTACTTGACTCCCTATATTTCCGGTCTGACCATATACGAATCTACTCCACTTGACTCACTCTACTTCCGGTCTGACCATACATGAACTTACTCCACTTACTCCACTCCACTTATTCTACTTCCGGACTGATCAAACGTAGACCTGCTCCACTGGACTCAATCGACTTCCGGTCTGACTATATACAGACCTGCTATATTCGGCCCATTCTACTTCTGATCTGTACATATAGAGACTTGTTCCACTTATTGACTTAATTTACCTCGGCGGCGGCGGAAGCGATAGATTTTTATTATAAAAATGTTTCTTAAATTCATAAATGACTAAACCGATTCGTAAATCAACAAGTTATTAAATTTGTTTTTTGAAGAATATTTCTGTACACTGAAAAAACTAACCTACAAATTCGTTTTGAATGAAAACAATTCCTTTTAAATGAAAAGGATTCCTTTTCTGCCAAAATGATTTCTTTTGTGCCAAAATGC
>JABFPB010000544.1:0-36187 GCA_022817645.1 Ceratoteleas bidentatus
AAGTCCTGGTCGGGGTAGAATTTGACTAAAACCTAGGCCTTGATTCGGCACTGAGTCAGGATAATTTTACTGTGTCTTCTGATTCAGCATTTGGGGAGGGTGAAAGCTTATGTTGGTGTGGATCAAAATATCTGAATTGAATGGGGGGAAAATTGAACTCCTTTTTCTAAGTATACATTTGGAGTTTATTAGAAAGTGTGACTCAAAATCTGCAGTCTGAATTTGGTTCGAAAAATGAAACTCGTTTTTGTCAATATTTGGAGTTAAATGGAAGAGTTTCCTATGGCTCAAAATCCCTGATCTGAAAGCAGCCAGAATAATAGAACTCATCTTTTACCTCACCTTTTGTAGTTGATCGAAAAAGTTTATGTCAAACTGTAGTTTGAAACCTATACTCTGAGCACAGTTAGACAAATCAAACTGATTTTTCTGACTCATACTCAACATTTGCAGTTGAGTGTGAAAGTTTATACTATGTATCTCAAAATCTGTATTCTTAATGCAAAGTTCCATCAAAAATATTTCATGGAATGTAGAGTTTTAGGTACAGTATGACATGAAGTACCATGTTGGAAAACATATTTTCAGTTGCATTTTCAAAGTGTTTTTATCTCAAATGTTTCGAGCCTTAATGGTTTTAAAAAAGGGGATGCTAGAGAATGTAAATTTCAGAGGATATCTTTGGAAGCTGTCAGGGTTTGTTTACGTAGTTGGAGAGGGTGGGGGTGTTATTGTCAGGGTTGGTGGGTGAGTGGAACTGGGGTTAAGGGATGTTGGGAAGGCGACTAGTTTAGATTTTTGTCACTTTTGAGGTGTGGGAGGAGGTGTATGTATATATTTATGAAGAACAATGTTTACATTGCAAACTTCTTAATTCTACACAAAGTAGAGAGTTGTGGAAGTTGGTTGAATGTTGTTAAATGACAAAGGTAATAGAAAATGAGATGAATGTTAGATTAATAGACTTTTTTATTGTTAGGAGTAAATAGGTGTATTTTATGTTTGGTTGTTTGTAGAAAAGTTTGCTGAGTGATTGAGAGGGAAAGTGATGGTGGCTGTTTTTTTTGTTCTAATATGGGTGATGATGGTTAGATGTTATTTTGATCTGGAAAGCTGGATTTGCTATGGTAAAGCTGAATGGGAATTTTGACCAAAGTTGTTTATATGAGGTAGAGAGGAAAGGGGAGGAACACTTGAATAAAATCGGAATCTCGTATTTTGAAAACGCTTGTCACGTTTTTGATAAAATGTCAAACTATTGAGTATGTCTAACTGTTCTTCAATGTGAGTCATTTGGCCTAAGTAATTATCAGTTCTGTTTTATGTATCGATAAAAATATTGAAATTACAAGAAATGACAAGTTCTTCTTTGTAAATCTAAAAAAGAAGTAATTTTAATTCTTACATTATTATTTTGATTCATGAAATAACATGAATTGAAATTTCATTTTTTTCATGTTTTTTTTATTTTCAATAAAATGTATCCCAATGCAATGACAGAATTCTTATTTTGAAGTTGAAACATCGATAATTCTCTCGCAGAATACCAATAAATTGCCATTAAGTCCATTTGCACTCGACATACACTTAAAAACAATCATTTAAAGTAACGTGATATCTTGGGCTAAAAAATAATTGCACTGTAAACAAAATGTGCTTTAAATGGTTTGTTTATCATTTATTTTAATTTTATATGAATAAATTATGTCCCTATAAAAAGTTACACTTGATATAATATATAGAGCATACTTCCAAAAATCAACTAAAAATAGTATAAAAGTATGTTCAAAAGTGATAAATTTATTTAAAGAATAAAAATACTTCTTGTAACATTATCAATAATATAATCCAAAATATGTATATTTGAAATTTAAAATGAAAAATGACTGCAAAAAAAAGACCTATGAAATACATTGTGTTTTTCATTTTCTGTTTTTCAGTATTCTGTGAATCAATCATAATCAAAGTATGAAATTACTTACAGTCTATAATCTGAGAAAATTAAAAATACATTTTGACATTTTGCATGGCAATTTCCTGAGCTTACTAAAAATATCAGAATTGATATTTATTTTCTCAGTTTTTAAGTAATTGCTTAATTTTAGTTTCATTTAAAACTTCCTACATTTTCATTGAGTTATATAGAATTGTAATGTAATGTCTTTTCCTACCACAATAAAACTATGATAAAAATGAAAATAGTTTTTCAGTAAATAATTTTTATTCCACATTTGCTTGGTTTTTTAAAATAAATATGTACAACTGTTGTATTGCTACTTCTTATGTAAATAATATCTGCAGATATTAATAACATTTCATCTTTGTCTGGACCTATTCAAACAAAATTGCTCTCATTAGAAGGTTCACTTTGCAGTTTTTAATTATCCAGCCCACTTACCTGTATGTTGTACTTATTCTAAGAGAAATCTTAATAGCTCATTTATGAGATAACAGTCACTTTCCTCTAATTTTACCAGTGTGCAAGACAAACACAAACTTATAAAAGCAAGAAGTAATCTTTTCATAATTTACCATTTACTCTTCAAATATACTCACAGAATACATTGCTAAATATTTCTCCAAAAAGATAAAATAAGATACAATGTATAAAAAGTAACACATTAAAATAATTTATATGTGTTTTGTTAATTTAGATGCCAGTACTATGTGTTCCAATATCCCTGGGTGCCTGCGCTGCAAGGCGTCATCACATTCTTCGTGCTGGCCAACTTCACGCTGGCCACTTTCATGGACCCGGGTGTCATTCCAATGGGTAAAATCAATTGTACTATTTTGCATCAACATTTGTTTATCTTGCAAGTGTACAACTTGTGATTGGTCAGATACCCTGTGTTGTCCTTCAAAAGTGAGTAATTTTCGTTGAATGAAAATAGTTTTCATTCAACTAAGTGATTTTCTCCGACTGATCAATGTCAAGTTAAATAATTCATCCTAATAGAACATAATGTGTCCTTATATATTTGATGCATAAAACATTTATCCATATACATTTATGCATAAAATGTGCATTATATAGATATTCATGCAAATGATTGTCTATTAGGGTCTGATTTGAATATTCTATTTGAAAATCGAACTCGCGTGATTGATGAGTCAAAATTTTTATACACTGGCTTTTAACAAATGTTAGTAAACAATACTAACAATTTTAAATCCAAAAGATATCGGATTGATGACTATGATGTGGAATTGTTCCACATCAACGCATTCAAAAAACATGAATGCATTTCAAAATATCTACCTGAAATTCTAGAATAAATAATATGAATTCTAAAAAAAGTTGAAATTTTTTTATTGCAGTTTACCAACAGAAAAATACTTGATACAGTATCTGTTGCATACTTTTAAATTTTACATTCATTGTTGATCAATAATAATTGGCACAAATGTTTGCTCAAACCTGACTACTAGTTTAATTGATACAGATAAATAATTGCCGTGTCATATGCGATCCATATAAACTAATGCAATCAGATATCTTGATTTACCGACAAACAATTGCAGTGCAACTTCGTGGATTCATTCGGTCTGACTAATAGCATCGCTATTTTCAATTTGAGATATTTTGAATATGTATTCCTTGGCGCTAGTAAAACCATGAATATTTTATCTGGAATATACTCCGTCAATAACTAAGCCAGTAAAATATTTATCGTTAAATCATTTGCATAAATATTAAAGAGTAATTCGTTAATTATTAATAGACTTTTCAACTCGGTAATATCTTTTGAATTAACTTACTTGCTTGTAACCTGAAGCTACAAACCAGCTTTTCTCACATGAGAAAATTTAACGAAATATGCTGCTTTGTTAACTTGTCAAGGTTTTAGTAATTCTTTTATTGACTGACAATTTTTTTTTGAATAAATATCTGAATTTCATTTGAATAATTATATTTCTATTAAAATACGTAGTCACATTTGCATTGAAGAATATGGGGCAATTTTTTGTTTCATATTCTTCGATTTTTAATGATAAATAAATATTTCACTAACAACCAGTTAGTATAAAAGCTATAATAATGATTTCCACAATTAAATATGTTAAAACCATGTGACTTAGTATATGCACAAAAAAAACTAGGTAACTTCACTTTCATATAAAACCACAAAGTTTTCTCACTTGTTGCACAATCTATTATACTATTCCGTCGTTTGTTTCCCTTTTTGTATATGTGAATAAACCAATGACAAGTAACTACTAAATCAACACATTTTCGCAGAAATAGTTACGTAAATCGTACATAATTGACATAACAAAACAATTCTGAACTAAAGTTCCCAAAAACCAAGACAAACCAAAACAAATCATTCAACTCCAGGAACTCATTTCTTAAAAAAACAATTTCCGAGCTAGAATAACTCATTCACTATCACATCGATTTCACTTATTTTCAAATTAAAAATACCGCACAAAAATGACTTGCTACTCAGGAAGTACTGCTGCGTTTGACACATAATCCACATAATGTTCTGCATACACTTTCAAGCATTCCCAATAAACTTAAACCGATACCTGGCAGACACTTCTCGCCAATTGAAATAAAATTGCACATACTTATCTTATGTGGAATGGCGAACATCAATATCAGCGCCAACCATAAGTGCATTTATTTTGGGACAAGATAACTGAAAAGTTAAAAGTTTGCTCGCCTCTGTATTTGATGGTGCATCTTTACTCATCTTACAAACTAGGTGAGATACACAATAAATCATGATTAGTCTCACAATATTACAATATTGCGAGATAACGGGTTTCAGTGTTCCACACCGAACGTATTGTGTGAGTGATGCTTGCACCTTGTTTGAGGAAGATAAGTAATTGGGATATTATGCAATTAACAATAAGCTTTATCGAATCGAATATTTAATTAAACAGCGTCTTGGAGGCGTCGAGTGCGTTATTGTAAGACTGTGAAAGCGATTCGCCATTGTTATCTCGGCATTAAACTTTCATAAATTCAAATCACGAACTAGAGCGGCTAATTTTTTTAGCATAAATATACCTGTGGTGCACACTGAAATTTGACGATTAAAACTGTAATGAATGATAACTCGGCCAATAACATTGCCGAATTAAATATTCATAAGGCCATTTGTGTATTCATTAATAATTTATTAATTGCACTACTGCCTGGCAAAGGGGAAGAATTCATGATTTTTTCGAAATGGGGCGATGGAATGCAATGTGTATCATTATTTCAATGTGTGTCAAAGTATTGGTATCTGTGAACCGTCAATTGACCCAAATCTTTTTCATTTCCATCAGCATCACCGGACGAGGATCGGGACGATGACTTTAGGGCCCCATTGTATAAAAACGTGGAAATTAATGGCATCACCGTTCGCATGAAATGGTGCGTTACATGCAAATTTTACAGGCCACCACGATGTTCACATTGCAGCGTTTGCAATCACTGTATCGAGGTATGTCAACAACTCTAATCACACTCGGTTGCAGTACCTAATTTTTGCATTCGATCAAATCTTGGATATTTTAACCCAAAAATTCCAATCTACACATTACATTGTATTATTTCACATACTACATTAAAATTCACATTATTTTGTAATTTACACATTAACAATTAATTGCTTTAACACATTATAAATATTTATTTCTAATCAAATGAATAAATTTGTTTATTTGTATTTGAATCTTTCACATAAAAATTAGTTAACAAATTTTACTTTAATTATTTGTCTACTTTTAATTAACATTGTTATTTAATACAAATAAAATGAACACAAACTATTATCATTGAAAAAAAATGGTTAAGAAAGTGTTTGTTTGAACTAAGTTAAGGCACTGTTGAGTAAAGGCAGCAATAAATTACCACATGGAATAGAAATCTGTGCCCTTTGAAAACTAAGTTTGGATGGCGCAATTTAATGTTCGATTGAATTAATTTGCTCGAATTGTTTCAGACATTCGATCATCATTGCCCTTGGGTGAACAACTGCATCGGCAGACGAAACTACCGATTTTTTTTCTTCTTTTTATTATCACTTAGCTTCCACATGATGAGTATATTCGGGCTGTGTCTATACTTCGTATTGGAGCACAAAACACAGTTGGGCGAAGCTCAAACGATCGTTGCGTATCCTTTGTACAAATTATACACTATTATAATACGAATTATTGATATGACATACTCATATGGATCATTTTTCAACTTATTATGTTCTTCAGGATGGATATAATTAATGGTATCTTAAGTTGCCCCATTTGGGGTTATTGTATTCAAAATATGTTTAAACTAAACAGAATATAAATATTTATTTATTGTAAATAATTCTGTAATGCATAATATAATTAGTTACAATATAAAATTGTCAATTTATATAGTTGATTTTAAAGGGATTATTTAGACTAATTAAAGACAGATATAAATAGGAGTAAACAAGGTTAAATATGTAGAGCTATTTATTTGTGACTTTCATTCATATGTTTACTCGATGTATCAGGTTGAGCGTTTGAAATTAATTTCATTTAATACTCATTAGTGAGTCGTTTAAAATTCAGAATGAATAATAATAGAACAAACGCATGATTTTAGTAGCAAAAAACTAATTAATATATAAATAAAATAGTCAGTCCTATAACAAAAAGTGATCCATTTAATTAATCGTCTTCGCATTAATTAGTAACTTGATATGCAAAATAAAAAAATTACATGAATATTTAAACATGAAAAACAGTAGGCAAAATGTCTTTTAAATGATACCTTTGTTTTCCTAATAAGTAGAGAAATAATCAATAACTGGTCTAATCTTCACATTACGGTAAAGCTGAATTGAGGAGGCTACTCGATGTCAGTATTATTTGTCATTATTTCTTAAAATCAAAAATAATCGTTTCAGAATTATATAACTACGCTCTTTAGAATGGTAAAAAATTAATTAAAAAAATGTTTATTCGAAAAACAACTTTTGTGAAATTACTATAATAATAACAAAATTAACTCATTACCCACTATTTCTATAATTCTGGTTTGTTGTTGTTTAATTTATCACACACACACACACAAACAATAATGTCGGAAACGCTGAATTGAAAATCCTCTTAACATCTTTGCAGAAGAGTCGATTTAAATATAGACAATTATGATCAAATTTCACAGTTTCGATCATTGTCAGTATTACTCGAAAAGAGTAATTTTGATTTCGTAACATTCAAACTATTTTATAACCCGCTAAAATCCGCCACATTTTAGTACCGGATTTAAAGCTGTATTTCTTTCTACCGTAAGAAAAAAAAACCATTAAAAACTAATTAATTTGAGAGGTTATATAAACACTAAACCTCCCAGATTCATTCAACTAAATCTTATTATATCATTTTACAAGAAAATGACCGGGGAACTTTAATAAACTTTGCAATATCATTTCTTGAACAACGTTTATCCTTTTATAAGGCAATATTATATAGTGAACTATATAATATTACAATAAAGTTGATACGTTTACGTATTACACAAATACATTAACTTATTAACCAAGTTGACTGACGCCACTGTGACGTTCCGACAAATGTCAATATCTCACGTCCTTCCTCTTTTTGTCCACAAAAAAAGCTAATTTATTCGCACCTTTTTTTCTCAAAGAAAAATTGTGTTTGCAGTTTGGCCTTGACGAACAAGGTGAAACAAATTGCACGGCCAAAGTTCATCAAATAGACACGCGTGAATTTCAAGTAGCTTATATAAGGGGAAAATGCAGAACGGTCGAACGCGGTTCCTTGATTGCACTTTAATTAATATGCTAATGCATTTAATTGAGTCTCTCATTTCTGCGGAGATGAAAGTCGCCAAGTGCGAAAATGCACTTTTTCCTGACTGTTTTGTAACGAAATAGCTGGTTTAGCGTTACGCAGTGACGTTTTTATTATACTCACAGAAGTTACAATTATTTCGAGAGTGAATCATTTCGTAACGGTAAACAACAGCAACAACAATGTTTTTCAATAAAATAAAAACAATCTTCCTGGCTTCATAAATCCCCCTTGTAATCAAGGTAATATTTACACTTTGAAAGGACCCTTTTCAGCAACAATTTAGAGTATTTTTGCATGAATTATTTATTTGCCTTTTAAACTGTAAATCATTTCGTAACAGTAAACAATGGCAACAAAAATGTTTACACTTTGAAAGGATCCTTTTCAGCAACAGTTTGAAATATTTTTGCATTATTTATTTAACTTTTGACGAATAATAAATGTTAACAATAATAACGGGTTTTGTCAGTTATGATCGATTGTGAATTTCAGTGAATACGGTTTGAAGTCGATATGATTGGCATGTATCACGTAAGATGTGCAATTATTTTCATACAAAAACCAGATGTGTGCTTGTCCAGGTACAAAGCATACTCCAGAATGCAGACAATCGTCACTTGACTTGTGGAGTTAGATGTTAAAAACTGCAGCTAAAAACAATGTTGACAGAAAAAAGTTTCAGTGAGAAAGATTTTTATAATCTAAAGATCCCTCTTAAAATAGCTAAACATTTTCTCCATTTCAGAATTAATAATCTTGCTAATTAAATACCAAAAAATTACATTAAATTACTGGAACTCAAAACACAGGGTTCTATATCGAAAAGAGATGATATTTTGAATGATGTAATATGAGAATGTTGAAATCATGAACGAAGGCCCATTGGGTCCAGTGTTCCCTGATAGAAAGGGACAAATTCCGCCGTCCCATGTTATTCAAATGGGTTCAGCGGTTTTTTGTCCTTGTTTCTGGCAACACTGATTGGGTCATAGGGAACAAGTTTCCCGTAGACTTAACTTCTCTGTGACATCATTTCACGAGAAAAAATGTCCCGTGGAATGTACATGACAGATTTTTGGTTACATCACACGTTTGACTGGCTTGCAAATTTCTTGTAAACATACCATAGCTTCCATCACGCGTTCTCCTGCGAGTGCTGTCATCTGATTTTCATTACCTCTGAATACATCTAAGTAAACATTTACCTTGTTTGGAATCAAAATATATGTGGCTAATTTTGATTAAATTAATATGTTTGTCATAATATTGAAGTTTGCATTTGTTAGTTTTCTCGTTATTATATAATTATTATTGAATGTTCATGACTGGAAAAGGAACATTTTTTATGATGGATCATTTGTTTGCATGAATGACTGTTACATTTTTTTCTCATCTAAAACTTATCATAGTAAGCCATCGGGTGACTACTGCTTTAATTTTAACACGTTTCTCCGAGCTAAGTGTAAATGGTTATTGTGTGTAAAATTTAATTAGAGAAATTTTTTATTTATTGTTTATTGCATCAAGTCATGAACAGTTATTAAAAGAAGAAACTTGTGTTTAATGTTAGCAGTAAATAACTTTTCAGTGCGAGTTTTTTGGTATTATTCAGCCTAATATTTTAGCTAACACAAAGCCTCCGATAACTGAAAAACCTCGGATAAAATATACTGCAGATGGGTTACATACTTTAATGATCAGCGAAGTTATTAAATATGAAACACTTTTTTTTTCAATTCACTTTTGTTGCTTTTGTTTTTTTATGTAGGCTATTTTTCGATGAAAACAATATTGCAAACTCACTGGCTGTAAAATGTAATTTAGAAATATTTGATAGATGATATCAGTCTGATCAATTGAGCTATCATTCGCTATTGTATTTTTATTCTCAATGTTACGCGTGCCATTTATAAAAAGTATAATGACACACAGTTGCATTGCTTGAATTATGCATCCATACACATACAACCGATGTAATTTTCCTAAACAGTTACACATTAACCGCGATGATTCACAAGAACCATTGCTGATGATAATAAAGTTTATCGATCAAATACATTCTCATATGATCTTTGATAAATTAGCACAGATTAAGACGGTGCGACAAACTCAGAAAGTCGTATTATAGAACAAAAAATATTCGGTGCTGTAAATTATTACACTGAATGAAATAGGCCTGAGGAAACGATGACATAATATTGACATAACATCATTGTTATCAAATCTGTGTGCATTGACGACAGTGTGACAATATCGATATAAAGTTAACATACAATGAAAACCTAATCAATAATTATGAATTGTATCATAATACTGACATATCTGGAATATCTTTAACAAATAATTATGTAGAAAAATTATTTATTCATCATGATTCAATTTAAAAAATCTGTTTGAATTCAATGTTTTAAAAAGTATAGGAATCAAATGTCTGTATTTCATGAAACCATTATAGATCTCTTAAAAGTAATTCAAGCAGCTACTCAGTCAAAATTCCATTAAGTAAATAGAATATTGAATTCGAAATCGTGTACGTTTCATCTTACTATAACTGAGTTATCCCCTATTCTGACATTAATCGATATGCCTCATCCAGTTTCAAACTAATTTCATATTATGACTAAAATGAATCTTATTACTAATGGACAGTTCAATAAATTCTATCAGTGAAATAAAATGTATAATACAGAATACAAACTACTTAAAATATTGACAATTTTGCTCTTCCCACACCCAAATGTCTACATTTATATCTAGATAAACACGACGCTCTCTATTCAGGTTCCATTATGATATGAGTTTCTAAGTAATGGAGTCGTCTTTCATCTTACCCATACCGAAAATTACAGTATTTGAAAGAAAAATTGGATTATAGTCTATAAAGTCCTTAACTAAAGAAGACAGTATGATCCTGATGGGCTTGGTGACACTCCTCTTCATTCCAATCATAGGACTGACGATATTCCACATATTCCTGGTGTCGCGAGGTCGCACAACAAACGAGCAGGTCACTGGTAAATTCAACGGCGGCTACAATCCGTTCTCGCGCGGTTGCCTGCACAACTGTTGTTACACGCAGTTCGGCCCGCAATATCCAAGGTAATATGCCTTGATAGAAGAATTACCTTCATTCTCATTATCTCCTGCTAAATCATCTATTAACTCTCATTACAGTTATTATTCATCTCATATAACAATGGTTTAACTATAGTATTCCTATCAATTGTAATTTGATGTCTGAGTAGTAAATGATCCTATCTCATCATTGTGTGTAAAAGGTCCTATTTCGCATGATACTAGGATATGATCTTTTGTACACAAATAGAAGATAGGGTCGTTTTGTACTCAGACATCGCATTGTGAACTTCACATTTCTTCAATAAATAAGATTTACTGTATATATATCACAAATATTAATAAATATAAATAAGTCCTGATTCAGTTCCGTTGCTGTAGAAATTCTTTTTAGTATCTGGACAAATTTACTTTTACATTGAGTTCCCTGGCCGAGTTAAAGATTCCAAATGATTCCAAATGGAAAGCAGTAGTTTAGAATCTTAACATCACTGGTTCAAGTCTCAGTGATGGTTAAAAAAAAAGTTTATAGAAAATAGCTGACTCCAAAATAGTGAAATTTTGAGACAAAAGACCATCGTTTTCTTAGATAACCAGATTCCGAATATTTCCTAATTACATCTATATTATACCCAGTTTATTTGGAAACTTCCAATACCGTTTCACAATACCGTTTCCATTTGGAACTTTTAACTGTTGGCCAAAAGTAGTAATCATCGCACCTCGCTTGCACCTGGCTTACCCCGGCCCAATTCCCTTGTTTTGCAGTTTGATCAAGCCTGAAAAGTATTCGGGGAAAAGGCGCGGCGCCTGCACCTCCGAGATCTCTACCATTGACAGCGAGAACCAGGTAAAAACCTACATGGATAGCAGCAATGGTGTTAGAAATGCCAGTTCGAATGCTTACAATAAGGTAAGGGCTAGAGCCAGTCTCGCCTTTTTCAATCACGCTCTTATCACTCGTACTTCTTGTCCCGTACCACCTGACACCGGAAGTAAGACCTGCAAGAACTAAGTTACTGCCGCTTCGAGCTTCGCGCGTAGATCCGCTAGGTTCGCTGCTGTCGCTTTTTCCGTTGTTCCAATAACACAAAGCGTTTGTCACCAAAGTTGAGAGTCTGCAGGGAAATGACGTTTTCTTGTCGGGCAACTCGCCGACCTTTCCCAAGGTCAAGACGCAAACTTGAAGTGGGATAAACAAGGTGATACTTCACGCGATGATGACGTAATGGATTACACAGCTTAATCGAACGATTTAGACACTTTCGCAATTTGTTATCAGCTTCACCTTAACCGGTTGTTTTGTTATCGGTTGTCACTCTGGTTTTGCATTTGTGGCGATAAAAGCGTGAGTGAACGAACTTTGCTTTACAAAACAAAAATGTTTAGTCTAGTTCAAACGAGTGCAGTAATATCGCGCGGCACTATTTATCGTCCTCGTTACGATAGAAACGAACAAATGCGCCGATTGTTTACATGTCCAATGTGGAGCAAACGATAAGTAAACAATCGGCCAGTTTTTCGTCGGCCGAAATTCGAGTTGTCGGTGGATTCGTCGAAAAATGCACGGCGTCTAATTATAAGCCGTCGATTATCGGTAATCAATCGGACAAACGTTCTTAATTTTCATTTCGCAATCCTTCGGGACAATCGATCGAGCCGAAGAGGCATTGAAAGTGGCTGTTAATTTTAGCCGCACTCGATACTTTTTGCACGCATTCTAGACAAAAAGGGCATCAGTCTAATTGACGCGTTCCTTCTTCTAATGAAACATCTAATTAACGGGAGACGTGTGCGCCCGCACGTGTGCGTTATGCAATGTTCATTACGCTCGTATTTCTGTCTCGAAAGTTGCATTTCTACTCTATTCGTTAACCGCGAGCCAAGTGTTAAATATAACGGCAAAATCAATATTAATGCGTTTATTTCGGGCAAACCTTGAATGACGATTCTTTCGGATCGCGCGCTTTTCAATGGGTCGTCTTGTCTTGTCTATAAATAATACTGGGGGAGGGAATGGGGGAGACTGGCAGACGCGTTCTCTCAACTTTCGGTAACCCTAGTTCATCAACCCACACAGAAAGCCTGACAAATCGACGTAGGCTACTGATGCCTATGAAGCAAATGATGAAAAGTTAACGATTTAACGGTGACGCGGATTTGGCATCACTGATGAGATCATGCTTTAAGGGTAGTTGCATGGAGAAAAGAGAAGGATTATTCGTTTCATTTAATTTTATTTTTTATTTTATTTTCTCCTAGCATTGGAAAAATAATAAGATTTTTTTGTGAGATTCTAAACAATTCCTTATGATAATCAGAGTCTTTAGTGAGGTAATTCTAAGTCAGCGATTTTCGAAAATAACAATTTTTTTCATACTTATTACAGGTGGTGAATTGTTTAAAGGCAGAAAAAAAGGTTAGAAATTTTTTTTTAAGTCGACTTGAGACTTGGATACAGATTCCAATTATAATCCAAATTCCACTGATAAAAATTGAGAAAAGACTCTAAAAATCCGACATTTACTCTCTTCTAACTGACAAACCAAACATTTATTCAATACCGATGAACTAGGGTTAGATGACAATGTTCCAACCCAGCGTAGTTTAACAGAATGCTTTATTAAACGAATTCCATAGAGCGCCTTCTCGACTTCGCAGTCGGATAGCAGTTCCACCTTCGAATCCACCTGTTTCTGACCCGATCCTGATCCCCTCTGTCCTTGAATTTCCAGCTCAGCTGCGCCTGGTAACCCGAGTTGAAGTGTTACAAGTTATGATTTTCCTTACGTATGATTTGCCAATAATATAATAAGAGAAAAGCTGGGAGATGGCTGTGTTCGCCGGTCGGAAATGATATGCAAATGTATCGGTTTTGTAGCTATCTCCAGGCAGAGATGGGTCGGATACGGACATGGAACCGACGGCGTCACAGTCTGCGGACTGCGAACCGACGCCACCGCTGCAGAGACACGGCTCGAAGAGTAACTTCTTCCTGCCGACTATGGAGAGCAACGACTCTCCGAGGCACCCGCCCATTTCACATCACCGACATCCTATATTGTATCCAAGAGACAGTCCACATCCTAGGACAAGGTACGTTTGGCATTTGAAATGAGAGCAACACTCTATACGCCAACCCATTACGTTTAATAGCTCTGTCACGCCATCTATATCTGTACTAACTCGTGGAAATAGACGGTTTCAGTAACATCAATGATAAATGTTTTCCTTATATCTGTGGTTTTGAAGAAAACCAGTCAGGTCACATTTTTGGACAAACTGGATTAATAATGGTGATATATAATATCAGCTTTTTGATAATCTGCTTCTGGATAGACAATATAAATGAGATGTATTGATCTGTTTTCAAGTACTGTTGAGATTTCACTTATACGAGCTAAAACAATGAAAATGATGGTAGTCAGAAACGTTAAAACAAGTATAGACAATGGATTTAATTTTGCAGTATAATGAATGATATCAAAATACCATTTTACAGAATTACCATTCGCCAATAATCATTGAGAATATGTACCAGCATGATAAGTTAGTTAAACTTGCAGTTGAATTCAACTTTACAATTGAATTTACAATTTAATCTTCTGTTAAAGAATAAGGTCGAACTGAAGATCTAGGCATACTTACGTGGATAAATTAAATTAACTCATTAATTTTAGCAGTCCTGCAAGTGAATTGAATGTCAGACAACTGAATAACTTATAATTGTTGTAATATTAATATGCAGTTATTTTAGATTTATCTTGACTCATAATTGTATTCCGAATTCCATTTTCATTCCATGTCCTTCAGTTGTTGAAATTAGCACATAAAATACATCTTGTATGATCCAACTAAAAGAAACTTAATTTTCAACTCTGAAAAGCATGTTCTTGTCGCGCGTTTACAATTGCCAATTTTCTACAACAACTCAATTTGCTATACTTATTCACTTAAGTTACTTGTCAATCTACTTTACATCACATTTAAGGAAATATATAAAGATGAACAAATGTTCTTGGTTTATATGTTCATACCAATAATCGGCAAAATTGTTTATACAAAATTTAACTGTCCTACTGAAAGCTAGACAAAAATTTCACTCTTCTACATTCTTTTTAATAGTCAAACCGGAAATAACAAAATGTAAAGTATAATATGAAATAGATAAATAATTATTCTTTTCATAAACAAAGTTTTTTAAAATTATTGTTGCACTTAACTTACAGCATTAAATCACACGAGACACCAATTTTAAAACCTAAGTAAATTCAAATCGAATTACTGCTTTAAATCAAACGATTTAAAGCAGTGCTTTAAATCATTTGATTTAATCACTTTAAAATCGCTCCTTTCAATAAAAAGATTTACAGCAGCGATTAAAAACAAATTATTTAAATAAGTGATTCAAAACAACTCTGATTTAAATTAGAGATTTAACTCAAATTCCTTGAATCAGTGATTCTAATCAAATGATTTTAATCAGCAATTCAAATTAAATTATTAAATTATTTAAATTAGTGATTCAAATCGAATGATTTAAATCAGTGATTCATATCGAATGATTTAAATCAGTGATTCACTGTTAGAAACGCGGTGTAACAAAAGTGTTACGGTGTGACTCCGTCCGGTGTGAGAAACACTGAAATCAACACCGCGAGGAGTCTCAGGAGGTTCAAAGTCACACCGTAACACTTTTATTACACCGCGTTTCTAACAGTGTTCCATCCAAATAATTTTAATCAGCAATTCAACTGAAATGACTGAAATCAGTGCTTCAAAATATTTAAATCAGTGATTCAAATTAAATAAGTTAAATAGAATGTTAAGTCAAATGATTTAAATCTATGATTCAAGTGAAATGATTTAAGTCAGCGATGTAACTCGACTGATTTAAATCAGTGGTACAAAACAAAGTATTTAATTCAAATGATTTAAATCAGCAAGTCAAGTAAAATGATTTAAATCCGCCACTAAACTAAAATGTTTAAACATATGATTCAACTCAAATAATTTAAATCACTGCCTAAAATCAAATGTTATAAATTACAACCCTAATTCCCCGTGAAAGAATTTCAAACTCGTTACACTTATAACTGTGTAACAATTGAATGTCTACTTTGTAGGGGTATAAATGGATCCCGCAGCCACACGCCGGATCCACTGTCTCCAGATACGAGTGGCTCGCCGGCGATCGGCACGCAGCGAGCCCCGGTGGGCCAGGGTGGCGCCAGTCCGACGATGCAGCAACGCATCAAAGCCATCGGGGTGCCCACCCCGCTCACCATTTCCAGCCCGATCCGCAGGTATGGCGAGCTCGCGCCAACCTAGGCTTCTCCGTAGAACCGACTCTCTTTCTCCACGTCTCTCAACCCCCGACGACTGTACCTGTACCTATATCTCTGTACATCTCGTCCGTTCGGCGACGAGCAGTGCGTGCTCTTTCTCTCTCTCGATTAACTTCTTAGGCTGACCAACTCACGGCCGAAGCAACCAAAGCCCGCTTTCGATTTATCGATTGTCACTTATCTGGCACGCTTCAACTCTTGCGACTACTTTTTCGCACCGCCGTTTAAACTCTCACCGTACCTTCTCTTTTCTTTCTATTTGTTCTGCCTTTATTTCTAATACTTTTCTCTTCCGTTTGCGACTCGAACCGGGGCCGTTAGGGAACGACGATTAGGGAACGAGGGACGCGGATTAATCGTTCAGATGGCGCCTCGGATCGGCACATTTTACGACAGTGTTCATTAAACTAGCCCAATAGATCCCCGGAAACGATTCTAACTGAACGTCCTGTAATCACAGGGAGAAAAAATTCAGCGGGATCTGTTAAACTCCTTGGCAGTTAGAGTTAATGTCAGATGCTGTTCATCAGCTATCATTGTTAGAGTAGCAGTTACTGTTATTGTGTACTAACAGGATTTGATGAGTAATTCTAGATATAATTTGAAGATAGCTTAGATTTATGCCGGAATCGATGGTGGCGCCATAAAATGCGGGGGAAAAGGGAACTTTTAGGTAGTAGATCAACACTGATTTCAAAATCTTTCCTAATTCTTTCTTTTCCTTGAATTCAATGAAGCAAAGACTGTTTTTAAGTATAAAATTAGTTTTAACTTCATTAGAATCAAAATCTCTAGTGCCCAAAAGGTAGTAAGAGGCGCTGATGTCGTTTTACTTTTTTCTACCGCTGTATTTTTTTCTCTCTGAAAAGAAGTTCACTCTAATTTCAAAGAACTTGTCCTTCAAGTGACTTCAGCTATCCTCTTTGACATTACTGCGAAACGACTGCAATTACAGGAAGTTGTGCTGGAACGTTTTTCCGCGTGTACAGCGCCATCTACACGACGAATCGTCGTAACGACATGCCCGTTAGTCAACTGAATGTCCCCTAGGGTTAACGGAATGTCACAAATAACTGTCCTAGTGCGCTTTGTAACCGAGAAGCTCTAGTGACCGAAACTTTCTGTTCTTGTGTTCGCTCTAGCCAGTCGAGATTAAATTTGGAAGCGCGCGGCGTAGTCGCCGAAAAGCGATACGAGCGATGACGTATACGTAACTCAGTGTTATAAACCGTAGAGGGAGTAGTAGTTTTGCACGCAAACGAAAATTTTACTGAAGAGGTATGTGGTATATAGATAAGTTTGTGTCCTACTGCAGGGGGTGGTAACTGCGAGGAGCTGCTCTCTGCCGCGACATGTTGCGACCTACTGCAGGTAAACACGAACTTGATCCTACAGGACGTTCCATAGTTTACGATATTACGCTTTTATTGCATACATCTGTATATACATATGCCAGAGGTATAATTTGGACGGCGCCTCGAACCAAGTCCGGGAATTGTTTTCCACGATTTTCCGCAAATCGACGGTTAATTGCGCTTAAATCTTTTGTGTCCGACTTGTACGGCTTGCAAGTTGCAATTTAATGGGATTTCACGCGAGACGTCCAATCAGATTATACGTATATGTATATATTCACGTTGAAACATGTATTGCGTGTTACTCATTCACGTTACTACGTATTTACCTTAGGCTCGCTATATTTTTGATTACTTTCTCATTTCGATAGATGCTATATATTTCATAGACAGGAATGTCGCTCTGTTCTATCATTGATATATGTATGTATGTACGGCATATACAAGTGTTTCGTTTACTTGTGCCGCTGGAGTCATTCGACGAATTCGGCAATGCAGTATTTGTAACCAAAATTGTTGGGAGACGAAGGGAAATGGCACTTTCAGTCTCACTCGTAAAGTTATGATGAACTGGCAGCGCTATCTCACGTCCCAGTTTCTTGTTGGGAAGGTTGTACAGTGCATAATAGAACGGTTTCTTACCTTAATCGTCAGACAATCAGCAATTGGACGAATAATGGTTTTAAACGTTATTGTAATGTTATTGTTCATTACTAATTTGAGAGAAGGAAGTTATCAAAGTTTTAAATGTTTAATGTAAATTTATTAGTGGGTTTTAGTTAGTCAGTTTTTATTTGTTAAAAGCATATCAGATTAATCGCAAATAATGACGAAAAACCACTGACGAGAAGTGAATTTCATGAAGTAAATATTTTCATATTTGAATTATGTTACAGTATATAATTGAGGAAGTATGAAATAGTTTGCAAAATATCAGTGGTTATATTTTAAATCACACTGAAAGTTATTTAATCCAATAATGTATAAAAAGCTTTATTGAACAATTTAAAAAATGTAAAAAATGTTACAATGTAAAAAAACGACTTTTCTATTATTCATCGAGTAGTGAACTTGTAAATAGAAAAACAAGGTAAAACGATATGCTTAGTTAATTTATAATATCAGACAACATGACTGTTTACAGAGTTACTTGCATAACTGTTTACAAAGTAATTCGATGATTTAATGTTTTGAATGTTTTTTTATTTCACATTTTATAAATTTTCCCAAATGCAAATATTATATAATATATGTAAATAACTTCATCAGATGTATTGACTATAAATCATCTTGAAATGAAACATTCTATTTGGACACGAAATTGGGAGATTTAAATGCATGGAAATTTAATGTCTTTGGTACTTGAATTATGTCGCACTTCATTGACAAACTCTCTTACATAAATAATGAAATTACAGTTAATCAGAACATAAACATATTTCATAGTACTCAATGTACAATGATCATCTGAAATCATTTTGTCCATAACTATATGGTTATTCGTTGCTATGGAGGCTGTTATCTTAAATGTATTTACTGTGTTTTATTTTACCACTGAACAACTTTCTGAAACAATTTTAGTTATAAACAAGTTAAATGAAACAGCTTGTATATATGTACACAAACACATATATGTACGTTTATGTACATAGGGCAGTCTGTTTAACATGATGTTTCAAACTCTCAAGAGACAAATATTCTACATTTTATTTTTTCTATTAAAAATACTTAAAGATCAAACCGTACAATTGCATATATGAAATATTCTTCTATTCACTTAGAGCCAAGTGAAAGCTTTAATAATATGGTTTTTAAAGTTTTCATTTTTTTCAAAAACACTTTAAAATGAAAAAATTATTTTCTCTAAAAATATAAAACCTCTAATCTATTCTAAAAACAAGTTTTTTGAATTCATCTCTTATTTTGAAGCATTCTCAATTAACTGAAATTCTCTGCATTTTTCCCAGAATATTTGTCTCTTCAGACATTGAGTGCGTTTTTGTTGACTCTCATAGGAACATCTGAACGATTATTTTTCTTTGTTAATATTTTTCTATGAACCAATCAGATCGCTCAGAATTTCCTAAGAGAGTTAACAAAAACCGACCCATTGTGACATTGCACGTCAAGCAAACGTCCCTCTGTACAACGACAATATACAGGATGTTCCTGAACCGTTCCGCTTGTTTGCGCCACGAGCAATGTTTGTATGAAACAACTGATGCCAGGACAAATTTAATCCGTTTGTTCTTGGGTTCTGGATCAAGATGTCGACGACTTTTGTTTTCCTTTCTTTTCGCGCCGTCGATCTTTATTGATAGTTTGGAACAATCTGTATGCAAGTATATCTTCTCCTGTATGTTTCGCCAGAGTTTTGTATGGCAAGCAACGCTCAGCACTCGCATACCTGCATTGGTTCTTTTGGCGTTGACGGATTCCGAAGGGAGCTCATACACATTCGAACGACAACTTCAACAGTTTGATTGTTAGACACACCACAGACACAGGACCGAGTGACTTTGAGAATCGAATGTTCGACGATACTCTGCTCTATGAATTTCTGCATCGAATTGGGCAAAAATTATCGTTTGACAGACTGACGAAAATTCGCTTGACCAAGATTGACAATGCCCATGCAGAAATTGATACGAAAATACTGCGATGTTTCTGACAACATGTTCTGTTACGACATTCCGTTTTGTTTGTTTCTTTTTTGTTCGAATTTGCTAGTGTTAGACGTTCTTACGCCAAGTTTCACTAGAGAGAGTGAGTTTAGATAAATTGTGCTTGCTAATTTAGACTGACGCACTTTTCGATCAACTCACGCTAACAGATTTCCGAGGAGGAGCCACAGTTCTTTGCACTTGTTCTACAGAGAAAGCTTCAGTTGAACTGTTGTTACAATCATGTTTATTCAATGAGAGTGTTTCATTCAAATGTTTAGAGTTGGAGTTTTTGTTTTTGTTTGTTTTGCATGAGAAGAAGCGTTGCGTTACGATGCATTAATTATCGTTCTGATATGGTTTCGTCTTTGATTTGCGGAGGCAAATCTTTTTTTGCAACGTCCGTTTCTTTAGTTCTTGTTCTGGAATAACGAGTCTTGGAATAGAGTTTATTTGAATAGGTTTTAAAGTTTAACGTTCACGAACAAGTACTATGAAATAGTGAGATTGTTAAACAATTTTAGTGCCGAATCTTGTTTTACAATTCTTCAAATGTGATCACTTCTTTAACTGTGCGATTAGGTCATTAGAACATCAGCTACTTTGAATTAGCTTTTTATTAGTTGGTTTACGTTTACAGTTACGTTAGCCCAAACCCTTGATCATTACTTCATTTCAGACAATGCCCCTTCATGAACTTGGTGATAATTTAGTTTAAAAAGTTGTCTATATATATTTCCATAAGGGATTTATTTTTTCAGGACTAAATAAAGATTGTATATATTAAGAAATAATTGTCTTTGATACAGCTATATAAGTGATTTCTTCATTACTATATTGTTACATGTAAAAACTTGATCATGTATATATATAATCATGAGAAGAATCAGTTTACACAGCTTGTATTATAATGACAAATAATTTTGATGCAGTGGACCTTTTATACGTTGATCTGTATTTACAGATATTTGCAGTTTAAAAACAGAAATAAAAACTTAAATGTAAATCTTTTAGGAAATCAACTATAAGAGAACCTCTTCCTACTACAATAGTTTAATCAACAATTACCACACTATATAAGAACAATGGCATAGATATCGTTGTTTCTTAGTTTTTACAGTTCGGTATGGTAGATTCTGAAAAGCTTAGTATATTTTCTCAGTGGAAAAACAGTTCTACAAAAGTTTGTAATTTTTTCTGAAAAGATCTGCAAGAACTATTATTATTCTCTGAAAAACTATGAAAAACTATGTAGTATTTTAGAAAACTCTATAACTCTAATAAACTCAGAAAAAACCTATGGAAATTAGGCTGAAATTGGGACTTTTCAGAATTTTGCAGATAATGTTAATGGATAAGATAATGATAATGGGAGTGTCAGTAAATATATTTTGCTGAATATCGCAATCTTCCGGTGATTTAAAACTGTAGCAGAGTGGTTTTCTGAAAAGTCTATACCAGTTTAACAATTACTGAGAAGTCTGCAAATGTATTTTGTAGAATCTCGCGGAATTAATAGATTTCCAACTTCTATTAGAACGATCTCGCCAGAAACCTGCGATTGGCTGAAAAAGTTTGAGAAACGCTGGAAATGTATTTTCTCGATTTTTGCAAATTTCTATACTTCAAAGTACTATTGCAGACTTCACCAGGAATTTTCTGTATAACCTTGAATAGATTTTTTTTCAAGTTCTATAGACTTTCATAGAGATCTGTAGAGTTTCACAAAATTCTGTAGAGTTTCACAGAGTTATATAGACTTTTATTAAATCTACAAAAATTATTAAATCAAACACCAATTATGAAAATCGTTTTTGAAATTGATCAAACGCTACAAATGGTATAGGATTTTCTATATTGGTTTTTGATTTCGATTGAGAAGACTACTTTTCGAAGGATTATGAAGCTGAAGCTGGTCGAAGGCAATGACCAGCTTCACCTTCATAATCCTTCATACTTTTTCAGAAAATACCACTTCCTGCAGTTGTTTTCAGTCGAAATGTTTCCAGACTTTTCCAGAACAATTTCCCAACAGGGAATTTACCACACCATGAGTTTACCATACAGAACTGAAGGACATCTGCTCCATCATTACCATAATCTACATAAACTTCAACCAACTATTTTCTCAGCAAAAAACTTCTCTCAAGAAGATCTCCCGTCCCCCCATTCTCAACATTCCCAAAAACTACCACTGCCAATTACCACCACCACCCGCCTCCCCTAGATCGCCAGATCGCTTCCCGCAGCGCCCTCTCGCTTCACGCGCGCGACTCGAGCTCCCCGCAATCCGCGCACGTCGCGTACCGTGACTGTAAATGCGCATTGTCTCCACTCAGCGCTCCTCCACACCCTAAGCCCCACTAAACCGCCCTCTCTTTTCCAGATCGAACCCCGGGACCCCGACACAGGCGCGCCGGCCGGACTTCATCAGCGTCGCGGAGGCGCCGCTCAACTACTACGACGGCCCCCCCGGCAACAACGTCCCCGGCAGCTACAGTCCCCAACGGCGCTTCCTCTCCGAGAGCGAGCTCGTGCGCCAGAACAACGAGCACCCCTACAACGCCACGCGCACCAACAACACCGTCGACAACATCCGCGAGCTCGCGGGCTCGCCGCAGCGCGGCGTCTACATGTGGAAGGACAGTTCGCCCGGCAGCTACCCGGCGACCGCACTGCCCCCTATGCAGGCGCCGGCCGCGCGGCCCCCCGGCTACGACTACTACCGCTCGAACCCCACGAGCCCCACGCAGCAGCCGTACGCCGCGTACGCGCCGCGCGCCCCCTACCACCCGCCCGTGAAAGGTGGCGTGCCGGTGTTCCCCCCGCAACACTCGCCGCAGATGAAGCGCAAGCCCGCGACCATGGCGACACCTACGACGCCGACCGCGGCGGACACCCGGCGTCGGCCGATGTCGTTCGTGCGCGCCCTCGAGATGACCGACTCGATCGACCTCGTGGCGACCGCGCCCGGCCAGAACAACGAGCAGAACCGCGGCCAAAGGCCCACCCCCCCCCCCCCCCCCCCCCCGCGCCGCTAACCAAAGGAAAACCAGAGAAACCTCTATCGCCGCCCCGCGGTCTCCCCCCCCCACAGCCCCAGGGCCGGGAGATCCACCCCCGACCGCGCGAGCGTCTACGACATGAACTACGAGATATCCGTATAGCGCAGCCTCGCGGTCTCCCCGCCAAGCTGCCGCTGGACGGAGAGAGCCGCCACCTACGTGCCCGGCGGCGTACTGCGCGCGGTGCACCGCGCGCACGCGCCCTCCTGCGTCGTCGACGTGTAGAGGGCGCCCCGACGCACGGGAAACACTAAGTCACGAGGATCACACGCCTTTGTTATTGTTTGTTTATTGTTTTGTACATAGGACGTTACACGGGAAAGTGAGAGGAGAGGACGAGGCCTCGCGGGAGCGCCGCGAGATGGCGCCGCCCCGTCCAGGACACTTTTTTACGGCTGGTTTGTCTTCGTCGTTATTTGCGTGCGAGATTGTTTGTTTGTTTGCGCGAGGCGAGAGAGTAGAGGGCGCCACGGTTTCTTGGGCAGTTCTGTTTTGGCAGACCCCGCGGGTTAGATGGTGGGGGGAGGATATCGAGGAAGATATCTGGTGGAGAATCTGGGATAGATTAAGCGTGCACTTGAAGTTGAAGGAAATGTCTTGCTTGGTTTGCCAGTAATTGTATGATTGTTCGATGAAATAAACTGTTGGGTTGCCAGGTCTTGTTCAACGTGTTGTACATATTTTTACAAGTGCATGCTTAGGTCCGCCATTTCTCAGTAAGCCACGCCCCTGAATTAAATAGGTGGAATGAGAGTTATTGAGACTAACAGAAACCGTTGGTGGCGCTGAAGTCGGCAATCGTAGAGACGAGAAGTAGACGTGGGTCTATTTTTACACAGTTATGACTGCAACAACTGCGTAATTAAGTATGTAAATTTATCGCTATAACGATTTGACCATTAATTCCAATGGCATTTATATCGTTTCTTCAGTAAATTGTGTTAAAGGTGTTGTGTTAAAAATGATACTGTTTCTCGCCGCTACGAATGTTAGTTCCACGAAAATCCGTTAGGGTCGCATGTTATGCCGCTAGTCTCAATACGTGTGTACAGATGGCGCTGCGTCCGGTTTGGTACAATGGGTATTGTATCGATTGTGGCGCTGTCGGTCGAACGACTCGCGGGGTCTTGACGAGCTAGCAATAAAAAGGAGGACTACGAGAATGCCCTGCATTTTTCATTCTCCAGTTTGCTATCCGGAAGAGTTACTGTTTGTTTTCCGTCCCAGACTATTGTGAGTTCGCGGACCTGTGCAATTCGTTGTACAATGATCAAGTATTTATCAAACATGTAAACCTCTTAAAATGGAAAGACTGATTAAAAGTAAACCTCCAATCAAATTTCTCCTTACTATCACGAGCAGTTAAGGACTTTTATTTGATAGATTCGTTTATTGCACAGGTTGGATATCAGAACGCCCTGCCCCTTCACCCGCATCCCTTGGATATTGCGATTCGTCGAAAGGACGGTAGAATTGTAAAGGTCGGCGTTTCGATGAATCGAGCTGGTATTCCATTCGCGAGGAACATTATCCGTGTTGACTTAGATGGAAAAGCATATCGAGGTACCAGACTACCGACTTACAAGCGAACGAACGTTGGGTCTCACAAATCATTCCCGTGCTCAAGTTTGTCCGTAACGACGAGCGCGACTCTGCAAAAATTTATGACGAGCAAGCGAAGCCATTCTGTGCCAAATGATCATGTCTGATTTTGTAACTCGTAATTTGATACATAAGTTTTTGTTTTTATAATTAAATGCGTGTACATAGAATCGCCATGAACAGTTTGTTGTTTGCAGTTTGAATTGTAAATGTCACGGTTTTGCAACAGTATGAAATACCTTGTCACGGCTATTTTAGATTTTTAAAGTTTTACATACGACACGGTGCGATGAGATTGGTGTGGAACAATGTAATTGATTGTAAAGTATAGTAGTAAATATTTAGATTATTGTCATTGTCATTATCATTCTTTGGATTTGTTATTGGTTTTAACGCTCTTGGACGGAGAATCGTTCGAGAATCGACACACTCGGAGCAGACGAAGGGAACTGAATAAAGTTGCCTCTGACATCCAACTTATTGGAAGCTTTATTTCGTTTGATTAGTGCTTACCCACAAGCAGAATGGCTGTTATACAGCTTCTGTATTAATATTTAGTCTCTGTATCAACTTCCACTTCTGTTTGATAGACGATGATATTGTTCGGAAAAAGATCCAAAATATTAAGATAATTCCATTTTAAAAAACTAAAAATATCTTAAAGTAGTTCGGTCGTTTGACAAAATATGTTGAATTTTTTCTAAAATCTACATATTTTAATTTAATAACTGATTTCGATAATTAAAACCCTAAAAAATACGATGAAATATCAAATAAAATCTATCACACGTAAAGCCAACATCATAAACATGTGATTTGTTTTAAAAACTGTATACCTTTCCGTACTTTCTTGTCCGAAAACGTGTAATTTTGATTATTTCGTATATATTTTGATCTTAAACACTTCGAAATAAATACATTTCTTGATAGTTTATATGCAAATAACTAAAGATAAAACTATTTTGACATGTTTTTGGAAACTTTTCGATTTTTATTTACATTTTTTCACATCAATCGTTGCTGATTTGATTAGTTTGTTTTGACTAGCGTCTGCGATGACCGAACTACTTTAAATGTTGGACTTGATTAGTCAGTTTGTGATGTCTTGGACTTATTTTCTGATTCTGAACCCGAAAATCCATGAAAAGTTTGGTAAATTTTCATACTGAATTGTTTGTGGTGATACTCTTTTTGAGAAATATTTGTAACATACTGTTTTTATTAATCTATATCAATTATCATAAATACTCTGGCTTCTCTTCTTCTTTCTGATACAAATGAGATTTGAGACAGAATAACATTTAAATCAATACTATACTTTTTGATAATGATATATGGTTCAAGGAAAGACTGCTATTATGATTTGCCCTGTAAATATTTTAGTAAAAAGCCACTTTATTAATAGGCCGTAATATTGAACTTGTTGGATCCAGTCCTTTGAACATGAAAGCAGTCACTTTAGATAAAAGTACCTGAAAACCATTTATTGAGGTTTGTTTTGGAATGATGCAAATTGATTGAGTGAGACTAAATGAACGTAAAAGGTAACTGAGTTTTTCTTCTTTTAATCCTAATGTTCTGCATCAAATAACTTTACTCTAACTCAACATTAGTGTTAGCTGCAAAGCCTTTTCCAATTGGCTTTTTTATCTCACATTGGCAATTCAGTTTTCCTTCGTCTTGGGGATTGTATTTTCATTACGATTATTGCAATTAAAATCATTAACATATTAATATTCGTGCTAATTTTATACTTTTTTAATTTAAGGCTTTATTTCGGATGTTTAACCGAAAAGAGGATTGATGAGTTTCAGTTATTTTCTTAACTGTACTAACATGATTGATGACAAGTTTTCATGTTTATGTTTGAGTCATAAAACTGTCGATCATATTCGAAGTCAATCAAATGACATCTGTCATAGTTTTCGATTTGTTTACGTGTGGAAATGTACTGAAAATAGAATATGATACTTGCGTATATTCACTCAAACTGATTGTACCTAAAAAACAAATAAGAACCTAAATTAGAAACAAGAAAAATGTTGACTTAAACATTGACCATCTAAGCCAAAGCTTCTTTATTCTCCAATCAAGAAACATAATCTGAAATCATCTACTATTCAGTTTTTTTGACTATACGTGTGATCGTGATAAATTTTTGCCAGAGACTCTTAGCCATGTGAATGTTGACGTCGAAGATTTCAGGATCATTTCATCTTTATTAAACAACTCAATTCCACAAACTCTTAACCGAATCAAATTAGTGTTCTTTCTTGTTCTTCCGCTACCGGACAAAGACTACATATAAAACCCGTAGATACAACTGTCGATTATGTATCTTCGAAAACTGCAAACTAGAAACCAAAGTAACCGAACAATTACTTTCCAAGATAGATCGTATAATTCGTTTTGAAATTGAAGATTGGAACGTACTACACAATGTCATTAGTTACATTCTAATACATAAAAGCTAAAATAATTTGTCAGATTTCGTTTCATGATTGCATTTCATTTTTACAAGAATACTGGTGGTCCTTAAAGTGATGCTAGAAACAGAGGGAGAAAAACAAAAAAGTTTCCATTTTGTTGCTAGCATAACTTCAATAAAATAATCGTCATTTTAACATCAACATCTAATTCATCTACTGGCATAGTCATAAAAGTATCCACTGGCAGCGTTGTAGAGCATATTCAATTCACACGGTTGAAATCTACCGAATTAGATGAAGTCAATCTAGGTAGAATGTATTAAATATTAGATTGAGTCTGTGTTCGTATGAAAATTACGGTAATCGCACCGTTATGTCAGATTTCTTTTGAAATCTGAAATGGATCTTAGGATCTTATAGAAATCGAGTAGAGTCCAACATCAAAATGTAAAAGTGTTTGTCCTATGACCAATGTATGTACATTATATGTATATCATATAATATAGTGAAAATATCCATAAACAAACAGGACACTTAGCTGTAAATTATCCTTTGCTTTATACAACATTATAAATCCCAAAGGATTCATTGATTGTTCGATAGTCATCAAGTGACTGATATCATTTTGCGGACTTCATCTAAAACGATTCTTACTGTATCATTCGGTAGATTTTGACCATCTTGTGAGGATATCATGACATCAGTATTAACTCTAACAGTCAATCGAAATCCTTCCTTCTGTCAACATGTAAATCGCCAGATAGTGACACTTGCCACTCTAGTAGTCGAATATGTAACAAAAGTGGAACCTTCCAAGTAATTCTCAATTTTTAAGATATGGCAATTATTTCTCATTACTCATTTCTCAAATATCTTATTTGAGAAATAATTCTCATGTCTTAAACTGAAATATCTCATTTAAGAAATAATTCTCATTTTTCAAATATCTCAATTGAGAACATTTCACACTTCACATATAACTCATTTGAGAAATTATCTTAATTTCTCAAATGAGACTTATTCCTCATTTCTCAAATATGTCGTTTGGGAAATAATTCTATTTCTCAATTTCTCTATTTCTAAAACCAGTGGACACACTTGACCAAAATTCTAAAAGACAGTCTCTACCAGTACACCACCATATCTCTGATTTCTAAAACCGGCCTTTTACAAGCCTCTTTTGTAACCAAGAACAAATTGTGAACCGTCAGCTCGTGGAACCTATTTGTATGTCCGTTTATCGATTTCGACCCAACAATTTACAAGCCCTGTGCGTTTCATTCGACTTGTTTTACGGGATTAGACATGCACCACAAGGACTGGTCCAGACCATCGATCCAGCCCCGTTTCAGTCACGCGGACAACAACTCAAGTCTATGTAAAGTAACCGTAACCGCGCTATAGTGAATTTTCATGACTATACGTATCATATATAAACGACTATACGAAGGTATTTGTACGTAAATAACGTAATTAAGGAAACGAAAGGTCCCCGGAATGAGATGGTTCGTTCGACGTGTTTGCGAGAGATGTTGTTCGGTCGAATCGCGCCAGCGAGAACAACGCGTCTGCGGCGATCGAGAGTTTCCCCTCGTTAAAATCATCCATTCGATACAATTGACAAATGCAATGGGATTTAATCAGATAAGTTTGTCCATGTTAATCTATTAAAGTTTTAAAGTTTATTCTGATTGATTAATCAATAGGAATAATTTGTTTATTTGACTGACAGTTGCAAATGAGCAGTAGGAGTTAATAGTTAAAATCCTATTGCTTTTAATAGGAAATACTACTATTGATTACAGTTGAACTAAAGTACTCATTCCCTTCTAATGAGAATTTTAATGAGATTTAATCAGAATGAATGGTTATTTTTAGCGAGGGTCGCGAATGTCATCGCAAATGTTACGAAATCCAACGATTTTCGATAACAATTTTTCCCCGTCGATTGTTCGGTCTATGCGGTCACACTTTGCGAAGACTCGGTTACCGATCTCAAAAATCAGCACGTTGAAGAATATTTTTGTATTCTTTTTTTTGTATTTCAGATGCACGAACAATTTCCGTGGTTCTGAAACAGAGTGAAAGAGTCCATTGGAAGACAAACATTCATTAATGCTATGAAGGCATTAATGAATTCCCAACCAGTTTAATGTACAAGATCAGATGGTGTGTGATGATGAACGATGGTGAAGAGACAGTCCCTTTCAATTTCACGTGACACAAAATTGAACTATTTACCTGTATATAGATTGTTAACTTTACGTGTACCATACTGACTTGTTTATTTTTAAGTTTGTAAAGATTTGCATAGGAAAAAGATTTGCGATATCGAGCTTCCTGTGAAATTTTAATTTTTTGAAGATTATTAATGATCATTTTTTGATCCTAAGGGAATGTCTGCATAGCTCATTTTATGTATCTTTTGTACCGCAATGCGCACCGATTATTCTTGCCACTTTAATTGCAAAGTCTCCGTGCTAATCCGAGATTTTCGGAAAGTGTGATTCGCCGATCGGATCGAATGCGCGAAATCGGCCGTGACCCACGCAGAACATCCCCAAGCCCGGCATTTATTTTTGTACGCTCATTCCCAGTTCGTGCAGCGTTTCAAATTGGCGTTTCGACAGGGCCACGCACTCGACGCGTCAGACGAATGTATTTATTACGTGAATTCACGCGAGCGCTCGCGACGAACGTTGTATCCTAGAGCAAAGAACGAGCTTTATATTTTGTGACGTTTGTATACCATTTTACGCTCGTCGCGAATCCCTCGCGACCGGCAACCCCCCCTCTTTCCTCCTTCCCCTCAACCCTTGCCCGGTTCGCTCCCCGACTGACCTCCACGAATCGACCCCGTGAAAGTTGTACACACATACGCCGAATTCACGCGATAAATTTTTCTATACATATTATAAATATATACAGAATTTACACGAACAAAGGCGATAGAGGGTCTTGTTCGCAGGTGGGAATGTAAAAAGTGACGGGCAATTGTCCGCAGCTTGAAGCGACAGTGCGAGAGAGGGTGTACATTAATGAACGAATTGTCATTGGTATATTGGTATTAGATGAGATACGAAAGTGACCCTCATTAAAAAAATCCATTCGATCCGATTAAATGTAGTAGGATTAAAATTTAACTTTCTGCAAACCCTAGTGGAAAACAATTCCGCAAAAATTGAAATTAATGCCTGGAAAAAATCCAAAAACTCTGGTTATATCTGAAAAACTATGAAAAACTCTAGATGATTCTAAGAAGCTCTGTAAACCTGTAGAAATTCTGACAATTTGGGATTTTACAGATTTTTGCAGACAATTACTGGAAAAGTCACCAAATGTATTTTGCAGAATCTCGCTTACTTTCGAGGATTACAAATTTTAGCAAAGACTTTTGTGAAAAGTCGACAAAGTCTAACAATTAGTGGGAAAGTCTACCAATGCATTTTGCAGAATTTTGGAGAATTTCACAGATTTCGAATCCTAATTGAAAATGTCTTCAAAACCTTGAAATGTCTCAATTACAGCATTTTTTTCAGAGTTGTTTTCAGAATTTTGTAGAGTTTCTCATAGATTTTCAAAAATTACCAGAGTTTCTGCATATTTTTCTCAGAGGAATTTGCAGACTTTTGCAAATTTTGCAGAATTTTTGTCCGCCTATAAACGATATGTAATCACCTTCTGAATGTTATTAAATTACATTGCTCATTAGGAAGGAATCGTGAATGTCCTTATTGGAGCAACAGTTACTATGTAACTATTATTATGTGTGCTGATTAGTTGGAATTAATAGTTCAATTCCATATTACTTTTGGTACAAAATATCACTATTCAATATAAGTGAACTACAGGTTCTCACTTCCTAATAAGACAAATGGTAATTTTGCCGTTCAATGGTATTCGATATTCTTTTTTATTGTAACCATATATTCTTTATTTATTTGTAACCATGATCATTTTAGTATTAATTTAATCAGATTCAATGGATTTCTTTAGCGAGGAAAAGGGAATTCGGTCCGCTCGGTTGTTCGGGGTACAAATGTCTTCAAGCGTCTGCGATTTACGAGGTACTTCGAGGTTTTTGTGAGGGAATATTGTAGATTAGACGTTCTAATAAGATCGGTTCCCAAATCATGTCGATGAAAGGAATTCAATCAAGTTTCGATTCAATCCCATTTCTTTTCACAAACATTTTTGGAAGAACCTCCTTAAATTGACTGCATTCCTTTCATCAACTATTACTTCTTACTTTTTGAAAAAGTAAGAAGATCACCCTTATAAAATGTGAAGCAATACATTTTGCCATCTTCGGAACCTTTCTTAGGAACACATCTCGATTCGATAACTGAAGTACGAAGCTCATACGGATACATACAATGTAGTCAGTCGAATTTGAAGTTTAGATTTCTTTCAAAGCGAACAAGCTTTGAAAAAAAGATGATTGTACTTTTGAAGACTGACTGGACTGTTATACTGGGTACGAGACGCTGTTACTCTGTCGACAATTCCAAGACCATTCCAATTTCCCCTTTTCAAAAAAATTGGACGCTCGTTCAGCCCTTGGTATCGATATTTTATAAACGACAATCCTCAGAGCAGCGGCGTCTCCTTGTAACATAAATCTGCGAATCGCGATAACTTGTACAATTCTCAGCTGTTGTGTCCCATGATTCTCTCCTCCCTTTCGACTTGAAAATCGCGTAACTGCAAAGGTATACCGAAACGCGTCAAATGGCATGGTCGAGTCATTTCTGAAGACAAGGAATCGTGCCAAACGCGACGACAACTGATTTAGCAAAACGACTCAAGGGAAACGTGCAACCGAAGAAGATAACGAGGCAGCAATTTACAGCAAGCAACCAACATTTACAATTCGATGTACATATTAGACGTTATGACTGTGCCGATTAACATTGTAAATATTTACATGAAATAACACGATTGTCGAATCATTAATCCACTGCGTTCAAACTTTGGGCAGGTGTTCATTTCATTGCACAAAAATAATCTGTAATCGCGGCGTCATTTTACCGTCGAACTCGATGTCAGTACCGAAAGTAACAAAGATTACAAGTTATTTTTGTCCGAGATCATGATTTCAGATGACAATTAAACGATGACGGTTCGACTCGATTCTCGTCGCAATTTTTTTCAACTTTGTTTACGTTGACTCATTGTAATTATGTTGTTAGGTAAGAGGTCCTTTGCGCTTCTCAATGACGATCACATTTTCGATCGCTCGTTCACAATTACTACTTGATTTCCGTCGACCAATGACAATGTATTGTTTGCGAGTGCAATGCTTTGAGTCATGTGATACATTGCATTTTGTTCTTCATCGGGATTTCGGGTGAGATCAAAAGTACAGTTGAACATCGTTTCGAAGTTTTTAATTTGTATGTGAATATAATTTGTATGTGCAGACATATATAATTTATATATATACATATAATATATGTATGTATGTTGTTTGTTTACTCTGCCGTCATTTTTATGTATATAATAAATATTTATTGTAATAAATACTTTTATTTAACCCTAGATCTTTTTTTATTACTAGATCATTGTGCTCGCTTTGTTCGCACTAACCATGTTATTTGGTTTTATTTAAATTATCTTTCTGTAAGCAAGTAAACTTTAAAATAATCCCAGCTACTTTTACAATTTACCAAACAATAGCAGAAATAAAAAATTGTATTGCGCGTTCTTTCATAGTTGAAACTTTTCATTAATTGACTTGGTGTAATAATTCTAATGTTTATCTTCAAAACACAGTGAAATTAACAATGTTATTAGAACACATTAAGGGGAGGGTACGGTGAGTTTTTGTTCAGAAATCCATTTTTAAGTCTCAAAAACTACAGAAATCAAAATAAAGAGAAAGGAAGCTCGATATTTTGTTCACAATATTTCTTTATATTTATTTTCAACATTTCAATTCAAAATTTTGAAAATTGCAGAAGAAGATAGATTTTTTCTAAAAATTATTTATAACATTTCCAGATCGATATCTTGAAATTGGGAGTTCCGTCTAGGGAGCAACATATGTAGCTTTAATTGATTTGTTATAACACTATATAATACAAAATATTAGCCAATGTTGTTAATTATTAAGGGTAGTAAAAATTCACCATACCCTTAAATTTTACTGAATTTTAATGTTTTTTTTATTCTGCCATTAAAAGTCCAAGAATACGCTATGATACTCAATTTGAAAGACGATGACAGTACCACCTTGATCGTAAGATATGCGCTTTATCATCTTGCTAATCGACAAAGATCTAAACAAAAAATATATCCTACTGAAAAACTCTAAACGGGTTTCTTGGCAGGATTCCATAAAAATTTTCAAATAAGACTCCAGATAAAAAATTAGTTATAGTTTTGAATTTTTTTAAATTTTGGATTGAACATAAGATACATTTTTTTGATGAATACACTGCAAAAAATATTGAATAGAAATGAATAGAGAAGAATTCGAAATAACAAAATGAATTCCTACGCGGAAAGATTTCGCATTCAAAATTTAATTCTCAATTCCAGTCAATTCGATTCTATTCCAGAGCCATGACAGTCATTTTAGAACAAAATTTCCAATTCCCGATGAAGCATTCATGCTGATTCAATTCTTAAAGCTGGATTGATCTTACAAATAATGAATTCTTTTGAATTCGTTTTAATTCCTATTGCAGCTAAAGTTCTAAAAGAATAATTTCAATTCTCCAATCCGAATTCAATTGCTTCGTTTTGGAATTCAAAATCATTTATTTCATGTCCACACTGAGAAAAAACCGTGTAAAAGTACACAACCACTAGTGGTGTAAAATCACACCGCTAATGGTGTAATTTTACACATGTTGGTGTAATTTCACAAATTGTGGTTCAATTTTGCAGATCGCAGTGATATTTACGTAATTATGTCGCAGTGTTGCTACCAGCCGGTCCGACCGATCGGTAAATGTCTTGCAAAGTCTGAGAAAATTCTGCGGGATTGCAATTTTTCACATTGGTGATGTTCAAAAAGTTTGGTTAGGTAGGTCCAGTGTGTAAATTTACGCAACATGTGTAATTTTACAACGGCTGGGAGTGTAATATAATTACACATATAGTGTAAAATTACACTACGAGTGTATTACACCGTTAAACGTGGGTTTTTTTAATACCACCGACTGTCGGTGTAATTTTACACGGATTTTTTTCCAGTGGCAGACAGTCCAAAATGAATGCTAAATTCAGCCCGAAATCCAATTCTTTTGTGTTCAAATCTATCACAAATTTTTTGCAGAGTAGATTGACACATTTATATATATAAAAATGGGTTCTTCAATTATAATACTCCAATAAATGTGTCAACCTAAATT
The DNA here is from genome assembly GCA_022817645.1 of Ceratoteleas bidentatus. Taxonomy (NCBI): domain Eukaryota; kingdom Metazoa; phylum Arthropoda; class Insecta; order Hymenoptera; family Scelionidae; genus Ceratoteleas; species Ceratoteleas bidentatus. The sequence continues at coordinate 34,696 of JABFPB010000544.1, forward strand.
TCTCGAACAACATTTTTTACCTTTCGATAAATCCAAAATTAACCTTAAACAATTTGTAATCTGGATTCTTATTTGGAAACCTAACAGAATGAAACAGTAGTAATAAAGAAATATAATACTCCAATAAATGTGTCAACCTAAATTTCTCGAACAAAATTTTGTACCTTTCGATAAATCCAAAATTAACCTTAAACAATTTTTAATCTGGATTTTTATTTGGAAACCTAACAGAATGAAACAGTAGTAATAAATAAATATTCATAGTTGAAATATGCCGAAATTTCGAATCGTCGCGAAATATATTGGGAGTATTTAAGGAATGTATTGGGAATATATGTTTCCTGTAGCCAATATATTCCTTCTTTTACTAGCGATATTTAAAATTGTGTTCCGACAAATAAGAAACACCGGGTGGATTATATAAACTGCTGCACAACCCCGTAACCGAAAATACATTGAATCATATTCCTGAATATGATATTTGTCATTTCCTGATTGAATCGACTTTCGTGGATATTTTTCCTGACTGTTTTACATTCAAAAGTTAAACATTCTACGAATTTATATAATAATACGAAAACGCTCTACGAATTTCGGATCATTCAATAAATGACAAATTCCTTATTCAGGAATATGGTTCAATGTGTTTTTGGTTACTGGCAAACTCATCACAGTTTGCCAACCCTGGATATATCCATTAAAGAAAATAACAACAAACTCATCACAGTTCCACTTTTGACTGAGAGAAATTTGTTGTAACTTTAAACGTAAGCAAGTATTTATTGACGAAATGTTATGACGTACTTCATTGTTGAACAATGAAGTACGTCAGCATTCCCCAAATTAACGCTTAGTAATTGTTCGTCAGACTGGACAGTTGCCAATTTTGACAGCAACAGTGACCCAGTGAAACAAACTGGGATTGACTAGAAATGTGCAAAAAAAACAATAATTGAACAAATAAACTTCTTTGGGCAAATATTGGCAAATTCTGGACTACCTGGTTCCATGGAAAATTTTTATGGTGTTATATTACAGTTATTAAAGATTTATTATTAAAGATTTATAAGAATATTTGTTTTATTCATTTTCTCCGTAATATCAATTTTTACAGACGTGACAATTAGATAATATTAATTTCCCGCACGGAACACCTCCGGAGATTCTCCGAAGATACTTGGGAGATGATCTCCCTTGTCTCCGGAGAAACTCCGGAGATATAAGGGGAAACTGCGGAGATTCTCCGGAGAATCTCCGTAGGAATGTCCGCCCTGTACTTCGGAGAATCTCCGGAGATTTATCGGAGATATCTCCGGAGATTCTTCGGAGAATCTCTGATAAATCTGCGGAGAATCTCCGGAGAATCTCCAGAGAATCTACGGAGAATTTTTTTTTATTAATACTAAAATTATTTTAAAAAATTATTTTATACGAAAAATATCTTTACTTCGACCGCCTGAATGAAGTAAATGAAAAAAACTCACTCGAAGAA
>JABFPB010000545.1:0-36177 GCA_022817645.1 Ceratoteleas bidentatus
AACTCCGACAAATTGTCACACTATTTCCTCCCACAACTCTCTTCCGACCCAAACTCCAATCAGCTCCCCCGACCAGATCACCGGAAGTCGGATGAACCCATACGTCGATTCGGATCACTCGAAATCCCGTAACTCGAATCCAACCACTCCAGCCAAACCCCCTAAACCCAGCAAAACCCGCCAAACCCTCCCAAAACCCACCGTCCCAGGACCCTCTTCTATCTCTCTCCTCGCGCGACTTCCAGTCCATCTGCACTCGGAGAAAAACACACCGAAAAAGGAAGTTGTCTCTCCCAGACAATCACTTCTCTAATCCAGTCAGTTTTCCTAAACTTTAGACAACGCATTCTCTGATTCATAAAAAAAAATAGATTAAATTCAGTCAATGTCACTTCTCTATTTTTCTCGGTTTTTCAGCAACACCCCCTCCCCCCTTCCCTCCGTCCGACTAATCCTCGACAGCGTCTCCTCGAGCACTGACACTTCCAGATGATCCGTCCCGGACTCCGTGGTTCCGCCGCACAAGTGGCGCGACGCACCAGGTCCGACCCGGACTCCGCCCGGGTCGTAACTCGCGGACCCCCCGGGGCCCCCGATCGCTCGGGTGTTTACCTACGTATCGAGGACAGCCCTTTTGTCGCCACTCGGTGAGCTCGCGCGTGCACTCGGGGCCGCGATTCCTCGGGCCGCACTGCGAATCCAGCGTCGGATTCGCGCTCGCACTGCTGCGCGCACGATCGCGTAACTGCGCGGCCGCGACTTGGCCGATTCGGACGCGAATTCACCGCGAAAATTGCATAATCAGCTCGGAAACGCGCAGCACTCGACGTCCCTGCCCTTTTCCCATATACCCATCGGCCATTTTCCTCCTCGCGCCTTCCCCACCAAAACCCATATCTGTCACGCGTTCCTGAACGACGCGCACGCGACAACAAATTCACGCCGCGCACGGCGGTACTACGTAGACGAGCCGCATACGATAAGGTAGTCGGAAACGGGTCGAAAGACGGACGAACGGGGACTGCTGTGCTGGCGGTTGGTCAGCGAGGAGAAAGCCGACCGAGCCCGATCGGAGAGGGATTTGGGTTTGAGCAGGGGAGGAGAAAGGTTTTTCAGATGGGTTTTTAGGTAGAATGAAAGCGGAGTCGGGATTCTACCTAAATGTGGTGGGTTTAATTCGGAATCAAATATGTTGAAATTTTAGTGTATTTGACGAGATTTTAGAGTAATTGGGCCATTTTAGTATAGTTAATAGTATTTCACTGTATAATAAAAATATTTTTTGTTATAAGATTTGTTTAAATTCTTTTTTGAATACTGTTTTGTAAAGTTTTTTCAATAAATAGTAAAAGAAACGAAAAGGAGAAATGTGTAATTGCCATTAATTGTCTGTAGAAGAAATTAAAATAATTTATACTCCATTTAATCATTTAATTTGTTTAACCAAAAGATTGATTCAATGCATGCAAAGTGCAACATTAATTTCAAAATTATATGCAAACGTCAAGAAAGTTTCCTCTGATCATTTTAGACATTGTGTCAGGTGAACAGATTGAAAAAGATATTTATCCTATCCGTTTGGTACAGATAGATTTATCATTCGAGCTGAATGAAAATGTTAATCAATAGCCAGTATCCTTGTGCCATTTAAAGTGAACCGACCACCAAAGTACCGTAGGCGCCACTGAGCGCTCGGGTACTTTAAACCCAAGTTTCACGAGTGAAGTGACGTATCATAGTTGTGCATGATCACAGGCCAGTGCAGTCATAACAAAGAAGTGTGCTTCTAGTCGTTGTAGAATCATGTGATTGGGATACTTATTGTCAAGCAGGACCGTAGGAAATATATGTAAGTAGTGTATATATAAATCTGGCTTTGTATTTGAATGTATCAGGAAATAATGTTTAAGTTAAGTGATTAAATTTAATTTTTCCTGCAAGTTTTCTTCATTGAGTAGTACTGTTTGTTGACATGTATCTGGAAAATGTGAATGGTAAATTACATTGAAAGTATAAACCATTAAAATTGAAAAATGTATTAAAGAAGTGTTGTATTTTGAAAATGACTGGTTAATTTTTAGTATTTCTGTGATGGTTAGTAATAATATTCCATTATTTATATTCATATTACTTTAGTATTTTTGTTATATTTAGTTAAATCTAAAACATTTAAGAACGTCTGTGTATAAATATTCAGGTCTAATGATATACAATTTTATTTAATTAGTATAAATCTTAGTGAAGTTTCTATTGGAACATGCAAATGCCCAAATATATCAATATCTCCGTTATACTACATCAGTGATTTGAAATATTTCTTGATCGTCATCAAACTTGTACTATCTTAAAAATAGTATCATATCCTATTACAATTATTATTAATTCTAAAAAGCTACCAATAGTTTAACCCTTTCACTCATAATTTCAGTATAGCAGATCCAATATAGTAGACTAAAAAATTAAAATTTTTTTATTTTCTGAAAAGTTCTGAAAATGAACAATTTTCATATTTTTAGCCAGGTTATATTCGCTACTTCGAAATTACTCCAAATTACCCCATAAAAGGAATGTTGTGGGGATATTGGTATCTGACCTTATTTTCCCAAACTTCACCTTAAATATAATTAATCGATATTTCTTTAAATTAATCTATCTATCTTTGGATGATGACTTACACGAGTCATCACCCAAAGATAATCATCCAAATTGGTTTCTACGTTATTTGAATAAAAAAATTCAAATTGATATACTTGCCGACACCATTTTTAAACCACGCCCCCATACCAGATCCCAATAGATTCTTGAAACAGAGGATATTCATAGATGGGATGCTCAGTTTCTCGTTCTGAGTGAAAGGGTTAAACAAAATCATCAGATTATTTAGGAGTATATCCTAAATAAACTTTTAATTCACACCATATAAAATCCCACCAACCCTCATCTAACAAACTTTCTCAACTTGCAGCCTTCAAACAGCTTTACCAAAACCATGAGCTGATCGGCAGCCCTTCAACCCAATCAGACCACTTATTCCACCATGATCATCCGGAAGAGCATCCTGCCGAAGACGCTCAGCGATGCCTGCTCCATCGCCTTCATCCTCATAATCGTACCTTTGATCTACTGGTTCGAGCTGTGGGTCGTCCTGCCCAGCATCCACGGACACGGCACCTTCCTCTACTACTGCCACTTCATCTTCGGCAACTTCCTCATGCTCAACGTCGTCGGCAACTTCACCTTCACCATCCTCTGCGACACCAGTACCAGGCACATCATGGTTCCCACCAGCGAGCCCAAGGTCATCGACAGCTGGCGCCTCTGTACGTCCTGCGAGGCCCTGGCGCCACCTAGATCCTGGCACTGCAACGTCTGCAACGCCTGCATCCTCAAACGGGACCACCACTGCATCTTCACCGGCTGCTGCATCGGCCACCAGAACCACCGATATTTCCTCATGTTCCTCCTCTACATCTTCATCTCAACAGCCTACTCGTTCTACTACAACAACTTCTTCATCTGGAGCAGGATCCAGTTCGAGTTCCCGATGAGCATCTTCAAAATCGTGTTCCCTTTGGCGATATTCGTGTTTGGGTTCGACGGCTCCACTGAACAGTTTTATTTGATGCTGTACATTGTGACTGCAGTGGGTATGCTGTTCGCAGGGACCTTGTGTATATATCACTTTAACTTGGTTCTGCGGGGATGCACAGCCAATGAGAAGGAGAAGCGGAAGTTCATGTACGATTTGGGATGGAAGGAGAACCTGAAGGTGGCGCTGGGGGACAGGTGGCTGGCTGCTATGTTTCTTCCTTATGTAAAGTCAAAGTTGCCGCATGATGGATTGTCTTGGACCACTTCGAGTAAATTTGAGGGTTCTAGGAAAAGAAAGTGAAGGTTGGGTAGTTGTTTGAAAGGGGTTTGTTTAATCCTATTAAAAGGAAGTTACGTTGATTTGAAAAAGTAATTTCAAGTTCCTTTTGACAATGTTAGAATCAATTGTTTGGAGATTGATGTATAAATTGTACGATTATTATTACTGTACATTAATTTTGGTGGATCAATGCAACTTGTTGCTAGTGAGAAAATAAAAGGAAACAAGTTGGATCAGCCTGGTAATTAGTCACGCTATTAGGATGTACTTAGTTAAATTTGTTAAGAATTTTTTGTTAATTAGATATTTGTATGTTTGGTATGTAATATATCAACGTTTAATTGAATTCAAAATTATTTCAATGCATTAGAAGACATACATTTTAAAGGGTCAGCTAAATATATTTACTTCGTACACTATTTAAATGGTTTTAACTAAATACGAATATAACATTCCAATGAATAATTATATAATTGTATGATAAATGTCAGTATAAAAAGCGTTTCAAGCAATCTTGACGAATGTATACAATTTGCTAACATTAATTTATTAATAATTGTGTCGATTTTTTACAGTTAATGAATTGTACATTATAAAATTTAAATCAGTATACAAGTGATTCTTGTTTAAGGTGTTATTATACTGAAAAGAGAACTTGCAATACAGTTAAATAATTAAAAATCTCTTGTACATATGCTAAGATATATTCAGATTACTATAAATATTGTGCACTATAAGAAATGTAAATGGGCCTAATAAAGTTGTGTTCTTATCCTTCAGATGAGTCTGAGACAAAGTTACAAAATATAATTGAATATTTTACCTACTATGAATGATCACACACTATATTTTATAAAAAAATATTTTTTAAAAACGTTTTACAACAATCGTTTTAAAAATGTTTTACAAACGTTTTTTTACAAAACTTCTCAAAACGTTTAAAAAAACGTTTCACAAAAAGTTTTAAGAACGTTTTAGGAACTTTGGAAAACGGACATTTTAACGTTTTTAAAACGTTTATAAAACGTTTTGAACGTTTCAAAGACGTTTGTAAAACTTCTAGCGAAATCTTCTGAAAACGTTTTAAAAACGTTATGTTCTCATGGGGTATCAACAGGAATTGAACTTAGGTATCACGAGTTACGAATCGTGGAGTCTATTCGCTTTTCCAGCATGATTGGCTGGTTGCATCAGTAAAATAATTCTTGCAGGGTTCATATACATTTCTTATGGTCTTTGTTAGTTTTCCAGTGGCTCTCATTTTTGAGGATATAACACATTTTATAGGCTAAATGTATATATATTCATTGTATATCTACTTGTAACTGCACACACACTTTTACACTTTTGATGATTGGCCACAAGCCATATGTATTATTTTTTTTTGAAAATAAAAGTACAATTTTTAATTTTTGATCAAAATGATCAACTTTGCGAATTGTCGACGAACCGAATTAACTACGTTTTTGCATTGTCTCTTCTGCATATTTTTGTATGATCATATTTTTATAAATTGTCTTTTGAATATGTTAATACATTAAAAGATTAAAATAGTAAATAATGCTGTTTTCGTTTAGTATAATTATATCATTTCACCTTTCATCATTACACAACAATAACATATGAATGTATCAAATCAAAACAAAACGAAAGTGCCTTATAAAATATCTAAATGTATCGTAAAAACTTACTTATGTACCTACATTTAATTTGTTGCACCAATTTTAAAAACATAAAAATATATTTATTTGATAAAATTTCACTTTTTAGCTTATACATAACGCGGTTAAAACAATGTTGAAGAAATTCCGTTTCGGAGTATTTTAATAAACACTTGAACGACATCATGAATTCAAGTACACTCTCTGCGATACCATAACCTCTGTTACCGGCACGCCGACTCGACTGACACAGAGGCATTCCAGTCTAAGATTTTTTAACAACACAGCATTAACCTCCATGTCTACCTTTAAAAAGTGTTAATCAGAAGTCTGACTTTAAACGTTTACCTTTATTATTTAATGTCATTAATAATTAAGATTCGTGAAAAAAAATCAAATTATTGAAATGGCTTCGCCTGCACCGAAGTCCCCGGAATTGTCAGAAAAAAGTCGCAAATACGACAGACAACTAAGGTACAAAAACAGATCATTTATTGCGAAATTACTTTACATTGCTTCAATTAAGATAACATATACGGCTGAAATTAAAGCAATTGCTTCTTTAGTTTAGTATCAAATTCGTTTATTGCATTTAAAACTGCAACCTCTGAAATTCCATTTCTATAATTTACGTAATAGAATGAAGATTTAAGTCTGCAGTAGTACCCTTCTGGGTAATAAATGTTTCATTTCAAATTTTCATTATTCATTACAATAAATCAATGCAAAGTAAATAAAGTAAACATTTGTGAAAAAAGGAATATTTTAACAATTCTGATTCTGCAGATTGTGGGGAGATCATGGACAAGCAGCTCTAGAATCCGCTCATATTTGTTTAATCAATGCCACAGGACTTGGGACCGAAATCTTGAAAGCTTTAGTATTGCCTGGTATAAATGCCTTTACCATTGTTGATGGAAAGAAAATTACTCACGAAGACATTGGTGTAAAGTAAGACAATTTACACACATTATTGCTAATATTCCACAATGTCGTAATTGCACCTAAAATTAATTCACTTTAGTACGTTTTACAATGATAATATTATGGAAATTTTACAAAAAGTCTTAACACCCATTTTTGCGATTTTCTACAGGATTGAACAGAAAGCAATTTAAAGTTGTGTACAGTTTCTTTCTAGATGCAGAAAGTGTTGGAAAATCTCGAGCTCAAGTAGCCACTCAGTTACTATTAGAATTAAATCCAGATGTAAGAGGAGATTACATTGATGAGGGCCCAGAACAAATTCTGGCTAATGATCCAGAGTTTTTCAATAATTTTACCGTTGTTGTTGCCACTGCATTAAATGAAAAGTAAATAGAACTATCAAATGGCATTCACATATTTTACATTTTTTACACATTTATTTAAACCTTGAATGACTCTAAAACATTGAACACTAATTTTGTTTCAGATCATTAATTACACTGTCCCGAAAATTGTGGGACTTGAATATTCCTCTAATTGTATGTAAAAGTATAGGATTTATAGCTTACATGAGAGTCCAAACCAAGGAACATCCCATAATAGAAACACATCCGGACAATGAGGGTGTTGACTTGCGATTGGACAGACCCTTCAAGTGTTTACAGAAACACTTTGATTCTATAAATCTTGATGAGATGGACCTGAAAGATCATTCTCATGTACCATATGTTGTCGTTCTGTATAAATATCTACAAAAGTGGTTGCAGATGCACAAAGCGTTTCCGCAAACTTTCAAAGAAAAAGAGGCATTCCGTGAGTTCATCAGGTCTGGAATTCGGAAGGATGAGCATGGAAATCCCGTTGATGAGGAGAACTTTGAGGAAGCTATTCGAGCTGTAAATACCTGCATCAAAGAATCAAAAGTGCCCTCAAATGTTATGGATATTTTGAAGGACGACTGTTGTTTAAATGCAACAGGAAAGGTATTAAATTAATTATCTAAATAATTCTATCAATCAAAGGAATGTATGATAGAGGCAAATATTATAATTACATTAAGGACTTATAAATATAAATGTATAATCAAAATAAAATACATTGATTTAAATTTTGCTTTAAACAAAATTATAATAATATATGTTGATTATTTCTATTTGCTGAAATGTCTTTTTACAGTCAATTTCACCAGAATTATTGAAAAGTCAGAGTTTTATTTTGAGTTAAATGACAACAGAATTGCATTAAGTGTCGCATGTTTTATTTATATGCAATTTAATTAAGACTTTCAGAAATAAAATTAGCTAACTAATAATTTATGATATAGACTATCGATAGAATGAAAATGAGAATAATTTACCTTGTAGCATTGAACATATATTATTGATAAATAGTGAATAAATACTAAAATATATTGCAAAATTTGGGTATGGCGCAAAACAAAAAGACATAAGGAAATCTGACATAAATTCAGTTTAAATTTAAATTAAATCATTAACAAAATATTTGAATATCAAGAAAAACTTTTCAATTATATAACTTTGGTATTGTAGAGCAGTTCATTCTGGATCATAGCGAAAGCTTTACGAGAGTTCATTGAACAAGAAGGAGATGGATTACTGCCACTGAAAGGCGCTTTACCAGATATGGTTGCTGATACAGAGAAATACATTACTCTGCAACAAATGTAAGAGTCATCAAGCTATTCACATTCCTATTTTTTTCATCGTCAATATTAATCCTTGTATTAATATTTCAGTTATCATAAACAAGCGATGATTGACACAGAAACAGTTTGGAGGCACACTTTGCAAATTTTGAGACAGTTGGGAAGATCGCCTGACTTGATATCAGAGAAGGAAGTCAAACTATTTTCAAGACATGCAGCAGACATTTTTGTTGAAAGAGGAACTTGTATAGCCGATGAATATGATCCAAAACACATGAATGTAATTGAAATAGGTAAATTGAAGGTAGTGCTTACAGCTGCAAATAAGTAAATGATTTCTTTTTATATTAATTCAATCATTTGTGCGCTTTAGCTCAAGAGTTAGAAAACCCAGAGAGCATGATGGTTTATTATGTTGTTCTAAGAGGAATCGATAAATTCCAAGCTGATTACAATTCATACCCTGGCGAATTCGATGAACACGTTGAACCTGATATCGTAAAGCTAAAAGTAAGTTTCATGTTTTCTATCGCCAGTGTGAAATTTTAAAAAATTACACAGAGTTACGACTCGAAATATTAAATGGAATTCCATGATTTTTCTTTGACTTTTGAAAAAACAAAATTCATATATTCAAAATAATATAACAAAGAACAAATGTTCTCTGTATATAATAATTTTACAATTAATTATTACTAACCAGTTGTATTAATTAAACTGAAAAATAGACAAATTCCTTGATTTCCAAGAATATTGCCTGATTTTTCCAGACATTGGAAATTCCCTCTTTTTCACAACTTTCCCGATCAGTCACATTTATATACAAATTATTTAAGTAAATATCTAAAACGATATTTATCCATTGCAGGCTTGCATAACAAAATTGCTCAGTGAATGGGGCTGTGCACCTTTAATAAAGGATGATTATGTACACGAATTCTGCAGATTTGGCGGTGCTGAATTGCACTCCGTTTCAGCCTTTTTAGGAGGGCTTGCTGCACAGGAGACCATCAAGTTCATAACGAACCAGTACAAGCCTATTCATAACACTTTCATACATGATGCAGTGACATCAAACTCGGCTACTTTCTTCTTTTGAAAAATGTATTTATCTAGATACAAATGTATTCCACAGTACAAAATTCACACATGATTTGTTTCAATAAAAATGCTAATACTGTTGTAATGCTATTTTATTAAATTTATAAGAGTACAGTAAAAAAAGTACCATTACACATGTACCTTAAATAATAAAGTATAAACGGATTGAAATAATTTCATCTTTGCTTATTGCAGGACTTGCTTTCTCCAGTGAAACGTTTTTCTTATCTTGATAGAGTTAAAAAAATTAAATTATTACTATCGCCTTCCTCGTCCTCTGCCTCTACCTCCACGACCACCTCTTGCACCGCGACTTCCTCTACCTCGGCCTCGGGTCACTCCTGAAATTATAATTACTATTAATATCATGTAAAAATGAAAAGAAACTATTATAAAATGGCAAAATAAATTTCAAACTTAATATCTGCATCGTTAAACACATTTATAATTAAACAAAATTACCTCTGGCAGCTTCCTTCTTCTTCGCTTTAGCCTTAGGAGTGTCATCAATTAATAAAGTCTCAAGAGGTAATGCATCTGGTAAAATGTAGTATCTGATATTGTTTCCTCTTAAGCTTAAAGTTTCCAGTTGGATGGGATCTCTATTTTTGATGGTCATTTTCACAGTTTTTAAATGTGTATTCATCGCTACATCAACACCTGCAATGAAATCAAAGGAAAATTGATTATATATATATTTTTTGCAAAATTAGTATTATTCAGTAGTATTCTATATTAACAAAATGGTTCCTTTTAAAATACAAAATAATAAGTTGTTTAATCTAATATTTAATCTAATAATGACAATTTTGCAAATATTGATATTCATAATTTAGTATCAGATTTCACGAAAAGTTCAATTAATAATAGAAAACATCAGAATAAAATACGTTTAATATTATTTTATGAAATTACAAACAAATGAACTGTCTTTCAAAATAAAAATTCTTACTCTAATAAATGTTTACAAGTAACATAAACATTTTCATTAATTTTTTAAAATTAAGCATGTAAAAACTCAACTTTTGTTATGATCTATTCTTGAAAGTATATATATATTATACCAATAAACCAAATCAACCTTGGATTTGTCTTAGCAACTCTTTTGACACATGTAAATATTGTTTACCTGTTATTGTGCCATGGACCTGAGTTCCATTTTTCAGTTCGATCGTCACTGTTTCGTGACTGAGTTTCATTAAAAACCTGCAAACCAAGTACAAACAGTTAATTACAAACAAATAATAGCATGAGTACGACGCTAAAATGTCGCGACAGGTTATGTTTGCATCATGCTTTGTTAAATCGTCTCTTTTGACGTTCGGTACGATTTGCGAAAACACATGATTTCACTAATTTCGTTTCTCACTTACCTTACAAGCTTCATGGTGGCTTTGTATGTTTATTAATTGTACTTTTAAAAATTATATCTGACCGGCAAAAATAGTCTTTTCCACAGCCAACGAATTCAAGAGAAATATAACTTTACCTTGCATTTGGTTCGTACGGCAGATACCAGGTGGCTCTGGTAATAAGCGATTTTTCCCGTGGCAAAAATTGATTTCGTTTCATCGAAGAAAAACAAGTATAAATAAATTGTCACTTGATTTTAACAACTGAAATGTCATTGTTGCGGTTTATGAATGTTTACAAACTTAGTAAATATTTGATTTCTTAATTTGATGAAGAACAAATTTAAAAATATAGTTTTCGTTATAATTAAGTAGCTAAACAGAAAAATGTGACATTATTTGATTTCGGTTTTGCAAAATGACAAATTTATGTAAATCTTGATAAAAAATTAAAAATGGAGATAATGAATAAAAAAACGAGTTTAAAATGTATCGTATTTTATTTATTATGCAATAACAAATTATATTTACAATAAATACTATATGTATATATTATAAATCAATGTATTTACATTATTATTATTAATTAAATATTAAATAAACATGTATGACGTCAAAACTCATTTACTTCATTCACTTTCCTAGAAAAATTTAATGTCATAACCAACTATTCCACTTAATTCATAGGCATAGAGTAAGATTAGCTCATTTGGTAAGGTGCAAAGACAATAGCTCGAGCTTTCCGAGTTCAAATCTTCGTTAGGGTAACTTTTTTTCAATTGTCAATCGCAGGAATACGATTTTTTAATTGAAAAAAATGCACTTCAAATTCCCCTTTCGTTTTTAATAATCTTCTTTCATTCACTAATACACGAATTTCCATCGAGCCTCCTAAAAATATTCGTTCGAAATTGGCGCGGTTCAATCAAATCGCGCGTTTTCCGAGTGGGGGTGCCTTATCTGCGGTGATAAGACAGCGGCAGTTTTGGCGAAAAACAGGCCGCACACTTGTCGCAATGGAGCTGATCAAGACAGTGACCAACAAAGGCAACGAGTGCGTGTTTTACAACAACTTCAAGTACCGAAAAATCAAGGTGCTGAAGAGCGGCGAGGTGTACTGGCGGTGCACGAATCGCCACTGCAACACGACGATTCACACGGATGCCAATGAGACGAAAGTGACGCGACTGTCGAACGATCACTCGCACGACTCGCTGACCACCGGCAGCATTCAGAAGCAGGTCGTCAAGTCGGAGTGCAAACGGAAGGCCGTCGAGGACATAAACAACCGGCCGCTGAAGATCATGAGGGAAACGCTCACGACGTACGACAACACGGAAATGCGACACGAGGACATCGGCGATATCAGACAGGCGATTTACCGAGCGCGGCGGAAAAAGATTCTCACGCAGCCTCGCTCGATCGACGAAATCATAGAGCACGTTAGACTGATGACCGGAAAGGCGAACAAGTGCGACAAGTTTTCGTTCACGTTCAATGACATGATCATTGAGCGAGTGGGGCAGAGTTAAAATTCGTTGTCAGGTACATCCGAAAAAATGGCAAAAAACACATTTAGAGTGAAATTTAGATGGAAGAAAATGTAATTACAAAAATGTTTAACTGTTAACATTTTTTTTATATAAAAACTGGAATATTCCAATAAAATTTGCTGAAAAAGTTTACTGAAAAAAATTTCGGTGAAATTGACTGAAAATATTTTAAAGAAATTTATTGATGAATAAATGTGAGTGAAAGTTACTGAAAACAGAATGTCAATAAAATTGTCAGTATTTAATTATTTTAACATATAGTGTTTACTGTAAAAACTGAAATATTAAAGTAAAACTTATTGTACTGTAATACTACAGTTTTTTTTTCTAAGTGCAAAGAGATAGAGATTACGGTAAACTGTTTGCGGAATTATAAATATTTAGCTTTGCAATGTTTATTTTTCAGGTGTTAAGAGGCAGATGCATGATAATCTGTAAAAGATTGGTGAAGTTATTGAAATTTTTTAAATTTCTTTCAAAAGAAACTGAAGCTCCAAAGACACGATTTAGGTCAGTATAATTAAAAAGTTATTGACTGTTTTCAGGGGTTTGATAAAACTGACTTAAATAGTTTGTGATATATGCTTTTAATTTGAAGACAATGCTTTTTTCAGGTATTGTTATTTTGAATTGAATTTTAGAGTTTTTTAAGTTGTAATGAATCAAAAACTGATCCAAAATATTTTGTATTAAAATTTAAATATTTTTGTATTAAAATTTTTTTTAATTTTATTAAAAAACTAGTAATTTGATTGGAATATTTCATTTGTTCACAATTAATAACTGCAGTATATCTTTAGTTTATTGTACAATTACATCTTAATTTTATTTTACTTGTTAAACAAGTTTTAATCTAATGAAACATTATTCTTTGTATCAACTGTTAAACATTTAAGTTGATTACAAACAACTGTATTAAAAAATCAATTAATTTTTCAGGTAATCAATTAGGTGGAATAGATACCAACCCAAGTGATGGATTACTTCTTATCTGCTCTGAAATTCTGATTACTTACATCAGCGTTATTACATTAAGCATTATGATTAGAAACACATAATTTTCCTAGTAAAAGGAAACATATATTAGAAATAGATATCTAATATCTTTTCACTATATTCCAAATATGTTAGCAATATATGTTTCATTTTCCCAGGATTCTGACTACATTTTTATAATTTAGAGCGTGTTAAGTTTTCACCGAAAAGTTGATTAAAATGTGTCAAACTTCATTTCATATTTCTATTCCAGAAAAAATCACTTGTATTTAGTAAAAATTAAAAAAAAATATTACTCGTAATAGTGCTATATAATATATTAGCAGCTCGTTTTGCAGAGTTATTAATACTTTTGAAACATCATCTAAAATTGATAATATAGTACTTATTTAGTACTAATATAGTAATAAAAATGAATTATCATGCAAATTGTATACTTAGTGTTAAGTTTATATTATTATAGAAAAAGAGTAGACATTGAAATCAAGTTTTTTAAGAAGCAAAAAATAACATGTGTACATAATATAATTGGAAATAAATATAATGTTCATAAATATAAACTTGTTATAGGCAATCCAATTCACACCCAAATTATCCATAATAATAAAACTTCATGTTTATTATATTATATAAAAAAATCCAGCAATTGTTATAAAAAATTGTGTTTAATTTGAGCAAAATAAAAAAGAGAAAGTCAACTTCACGTGGTGTTCCCAAGCGGTCACCCATCCAAGTACTGACCACGCTCAATGTTGCTTAACTTCGGTGATCGGACGAGAACCAGTGCTTTCAACATGATATGAAAGTTGACAGAATATAGGCATTATCGTGCTGACCTCACTGTAGCTGAGAACGTAGTCGGTAATGTAGGGGGAGTCTATATCTATCCCCTCTTTTAAAGTGCTGTCGACCATTACTTCTTCAAATTTGGAAAAACTCCCAAATTTGTAAATTATTCGAATGTTGTCAAATGTATAAACCCTATCAGTGAATATAAAAAAATTGAATATTAAAAAATAATTTAGAAATATTTTTTAAGTATTTTAAATATTAAATAATTAGTTTATAAATATTGCATAAATGTAAATGTTCGGCTAAAATAATATTTTTATAATATTTAAAAATATTTTTTTTATTTATAAAATATTTATATTATATTTTTATTAAAGGAATAACGGCTGAGCAATTAATGTAATTCTTCTTTATTAATATTATCAATCATAAATATCTTAATCATCTTATAGTAAGAAAGAACAATAAATCTTATGCTAATATTATTATCCAGGGGCTATTTTGAATATCTCACTCCATGTTGCAAAAAGTCTTTCATGATTTGTAACTTTTTACCGATATTACAAAAAACCCATTATTTTATATTTCACCCTTGAGTAGTACTGCTGCTGGCAGCTTGACTTTCTCGAGTCGCTGAAACAAACATTTGTTACATACTTTGTTTATAACATATCAGTAAGTAATAAAATACCACATATTCAATTAGTAGTTAATTAATTAAACTATTGCAATCAAAATAATTTCACCAACCTTTATACGAATATTCCAATGCCGTTGCTATTGTTCTCATATCTCCTTCAATGCTACGAGCCCAATTTTCAGCATCTCCTATTTCTTTCAATGCACCTGAAAAAGATTCCACCAAATGCAGCCATGATTGTGTTTGTTTAGCAAAATTTGTAGCACTGGTTTGCAGCTGTTTTGCTTCCGCATCCAATTTCTTTTGGTTTAAATATGCCTGGGCAACCCTTAAAACGTAAATGTACCAATTAGGATTTCTTAGTTGAAAATTATGAATTCTGATTCAATCTCATTAAAATTCTTATTAGAACTAATAATGCAATTTCTATTAGAAATTTGATCATGCTAATTACGCGGTAAATATCATCGGACAATATTAAAAAAATGATTATTTTTATGTTAGGGTACTTATTGTTTATTTGTAATCAATAGTGTTTTTTGTCATAAGACTAAAACAGTAACTGGGTTTGCAAAATATGTACATATTGCAAATACGTACCCAACATTTAAATGATCGACTAATGCTTGGGTTAGATTGCTCGCAGCTTGAACTGCTTCTTTTCGTTTCTGTTCTGAAATCGTAAAAACCATTCAAAAGCTTTTCAAAAAATCATATAACTATCATTTTTAAAGTTAGCACTTTCTTGTCTCTGATACATCTTTCAAGAACACTCATAACCATTCATTCTAAAATCAACATATCACACCTTGTCTTTCCTTCCTAGCTGCTTGTTGAGCTTGGTGTTCCTTCACAATAGTTGACAGCATTTCTAAAAGATCATCACTTATGAAAATCTCTTTCATCCCACGTCTCTAAATTTCATTTCACGATATCACAAAACATTTACTCTCAACTTTCAGACACCCTTACTCAAACTACAAAATTCCAATCCACCTTTGCAGTTATACTATGTTTTCCCTCGACAACAATGAGTAGCAATTAACTATATCCCGCAATTATCCAATATACATAGTCTTTTGCAAACTCATCTCTTCATCTGACATGTCAGTTGACCTAAAAATAAACAATCAATAAATCTATCTCCTTTACAATTTTTCTTTATTACAATCTTTTTAGTTCCACTCCTTTAAAATCGAAAATGATTTGACAAGTACAGACTTTTAATAAAATAAAATAAAAATATCTAGAGGGTGTACCGAGCACTCAGAACTGCCATTTTTGGTACTGTTTTTATATAATCGCCAGTGAGTAATAAACACTTGAAAATGCTGTTTTTCTAGATTTTTCAGGTTTTCGTTTTCTTTTATCGTGAAACTGAGACTAAAAATCATAGGACTAAGGCGTACATCTGATATGTTGTGCCCCGCTTGATATACAGTTTTTATAATTACTAAATAATACTAAGTAATCAAAGGTTACTAATTTTCTTTACAAAAGAAAGGTCAATAATTTTCAGTTATTCATTCATCTGAACAAAAGCAAGTATTTTGCAAAGTCAAGTTTGTTATTGTACTTTGTTGTAATTATTATTACTTCTATTTCACAACATTTTATATTCCTGATTCCAGAAATACTATTATAAATATTTATACGTAAATAAACATCATTTTTGTACATTATGCAAAGTAATTTAATAATTGCCGATGCTCATATATCCTGATTACACTTATTAACACATGTGATGTGTTAATAAGTATTTTTGCGACCTTTTTAAAGAACACCAAATATACATCGCGAAATGTACAAATTATTGTTGTTTATAAATCAGCTTGGTTAAAAAAAATCCTGAAACCATGACAGGTTTCGGGATTACCGCGAGATCACCCCCCGTACCTCGATTAACAATATTTTCCACTTTCTCCAACCTTCACAATCGTAAACCCCATTCACCCCGCACATTTACTCACTCCACACTCAAAACCCTCCACCCGAAACTCGCGTCAAAATCGTCCGCTGCAAGCACTCTGACGTCGCAGCCATCAGCTGACATGTAAACACGAAACACCGAGCCACAGAGTCGCGCGCATGCGCGCGTCGCCGCGTTTTCGCGCCCCGGTGGCCGGCGAGCGAAATACGCGTGGCAGCGTGCGAGTGCGCGTGCGCGTCCACGTTTTAACTTTGCATCGCCGCGCGAGCGAGACGGAGCGTGCGTTGACGTCTTCAAATCGCCAACAGTCAACACAGTGTCCACGAGTCGCTCGATCGCAGGTGTTGCTTGTTGTCGTTGTTATTGTTTGTTTGTACAGAATGTCCTCGGGCGGCTGGGAAGTCGTCGGCAAAAACAAAAAGGACAAGTCCGGCGCGAAAACCGGCAAAGGTCCGAACAAGCCCGACAAGAAGAAAGCCGTCGACAACACGCCGAAAGTCGAGGACTTCCGTAAGTCTAACCCAACAGCAGCGGCAACAGATGATCAATTGAAACTCGCGAGAAACGACGCGATTTCGGTTTGTTTTCGCGCTGATCGATTCGGGAGCCACGTCGTGAGGAGGATAACCGAGTTTTTTTTTTTTTTTTTTGAAAAACGCGGCATTGTTGGGACATGTTTTGACAGGTTTCTGTCAAGCGTGGATGTCAAGTGGCGACGGTTGCAGCGGAAATCGAGGATTCGTGAATGAAAATTTGGGAAATTCGGGGAGATTGGGGGTTGGGATTGTTTATTTATGTTAGGAGAATGTATGGGTGTAAGAACTCTCTGTACATTGTTATTTAAGAACTAAGAATACCAATATGCAATTGGATGGAATTTGTATTTGTCGCGCAATCGCTTTTTGAACCGAAGTGACCGAAGAATTGCCGAAGTGACCTTCGGCACTATATTTAATTTGGTCGATAAAGTAATTTGTGTTTTTATACCGTGTTGTTGTGCACGAGAGGTGTCGCAGCGGCGCAATTAGGACAGGTGGCAAATGTGAAAGCTTACACTGTAAAAAATGTTCTATCAAAACTTATTAGAATTAGTGTATGATATAGTAAAATTTACTGGAACATTTTTCTCAGGAATTACAGGAATTTACTAATTATTGATGCAAGGTGTTTTTTCCTTTTTTGTTAATTTTTTGGATGATGACTGAACTGTTTGTTTGTGTTTGAACAGTGCCTCTGTCGCAAGTGAAGACATATTATGGCGAGCTAAAGAGCAGTAACAAGGAAAACAAAAAACCGGCAAAGGAAAAGGACAACAAGTCGAAGGAAAATGAGGACAAGAAGAAGCAAAAACAGCCACAGCAGCAGCAGAGTGAAAAGAAAAAGGATGAGCCGAAAGAAAAGATTCCGAAGTCCATCGAAGATGCATTGAATGCGGTTAGTATTAATGAAGTGAACACATATTTTTGAACATATGTATGTACTAAAGGTATCTTTACTTTGTGATAGATTAATCAATTTAAAGTTGATAAGAGAACTGATTTGAATCCCTGTGAACAAATCATGTATACTGTTTACAAATCATGTGTTAATGAATTAAAGCTAGTGATACACAGTTGAATAAGTTTATTGGATGACATAATCTTTTATGTCATTTTGGTATTATTCATTTTTATCTCATGTTGAGCTTTATCTGAATTAATAATGACTGAAAAGTGATCCAATTAACTGTTTCTGACAAATTTCATATCCATCAAAACCAACATTTATATGATCATTTTCAAAATGATATAGGGATCTGACATACTTTTATGTCATCTGGATCTTAACTTTTATCACCATATTTTAACCATATTTTCCATTTTCCACGGTAATTACAGTTGAAACTGATGTTATTAAATTAATATCTACTGAGTAAATAACAAGTATGCAACTTAATTGCTGTATCAAACTGCAATAACAAATTTTTTGAAAATAAGTTGAGATCGCCGCCTTATATTAAATGTGGCGAATGTAAATGATCAAATGAATAGAATGTAAATGATCATTTACATTCTATTTACATCATATTAACATAAATTATGGCATTGAAAACAGCTCATTTTTAATTAAAAAATAAATAAAACTGTAACATTATTTTTGGTTTTCCAAACTTGAAAATCTCTTGTTTATACATTTTACAAAATTTATATAAATCTACCTATCAAAACTGAACCACTTTTCACAATTTTCCTTCACAGATCGATGCAAAGGAATTCCAAGACCTTCTTGCAACCGGACAGGCACGTTTTTCCAACGCTCCCTTAATCTGGTTGAAGGACCTTGTTGCATTTTTGAACGCAAAAATTCCCGTCGACAAGGATGACCCAACTTTCAGCAACAAGCCAGCCGGCTATCCAATGAACATCATGCCCAAAGCTCTGCGCACTACTTTCGAAAAAGCCATCAACATTGGCGGCGCGCAGAACGCGCAACTGTTTTACGAGTTTCTGTTGACCGCAATGGTCACGGAAATGAGCAAAGGCACCCCGGTGGTCGGCTACAAAATTGTCATCCAGTTGCTGGCAAAGCACAACCCGAAGATGGCTGTTGCCAACGTATCCAAACTCGTGAGTCTGCGCAACTCGTACCAGAACCGCAAGCCAATCGGCATGTCGCTTCTTTGGGCTCTGGCACAAAGCGGCAGGGAAGACCTGAGTGTCGCGGTCAAAGTCTGGCACGAGGTCATGACGTCGTTGCTGGAGGCGAAAAACTATAGCCAGTACGTCGCGCAGATTTTGCTGGATTGTTTGGCACATCACGAAAGCTGCTCGAATTTAAGTCCTGATCTGTATTTGAACGTACTCGATGATGTTTTATCGGGGAAGGTCAATGTGTCCAGTGGACAGACGGACAAATGTGTTCAAATTGCGGAAAAGATTAGGGTGGGTATAAGAGATTGAGGATGAAGGATTTGGAGTTGGATATTCGTGTTTTAATTGGAAAATTGGTTTGATTTGATTAAAAAGATAACTTAATTTGATTAAGAAACGATAGAAAAAAAGTATAATCAAACTTTAAATTAAAATATCTCTAAAACTTTTTTTCATTTTTTGTATATTTATTGCAAAAACTTATATTAGAATGTAAAAAAACAAAAGGGCACCATTTTAGACCAGTTTTTAATATTATTAAGATGTTAATTTAAAAAAAATTGTATAATAATTTTAAAAAATTCTCTTAAACTGATTTTTAGAATTTAAAACAACTTATTAATCGATACTAATTTTTATTTCCAGAAAATACTTTTCCAAAATAAGAGTGCCAATTACAAAAAACTCTTTGAAGGTCTGATGTCAAGACTGACACCGAAGATAAGTAACATTTACAAAGATGAAATAGTAAAAGCTCTCTTAGGTTGTCTCGTGGCAGAGGAGAACTGTTTTAGTACTTGGAAGTCTCTGCACTTGAAGAATCCATGTGGATCTCATACTCTACTCAAATGCATCGGTGAGTTGATGATAAAACCCAAAGCACTGACTGTCGTTGTTTTCTCCTTCCTTTCTAATTTCAAAACTCGTTTGGTTGTTTTAGAGAGCAACTGGGTCAGTTTGAAACAAACCCTAAGTGCGAAGCATTTGAGTGAAACTCTAACTGCGATCCTGGAGAGCCACGACTCTTCGAAAAAGAGCAAAGGAAAGGACGACACTTTGCTCAATGCCTGCAACAAAGTATCCAAAGTGAGTCTTATTTAATATTTATTTATTTATTTCATATCATATTTATTCAAAAGTCCTGGTCCGATAAATCATCTCAAATCATTTTTCTTATGAGAAGAAAGTAATATGTAGTTGTTGTAAATATAAAGTAATGTCCGCAATTACTAATAATTCATTTGAGAAAGTTTCATGATAATCACCTTGTTCTAATTTACAATATTTCACTTAGAAGATTGTTAAAAATAAATAATTGGTATAGAAAATAGACGAAAAAATTGAATTTCCAGAATTATTAATGTAATTACATTTGGAATATTGATAAAAAACAACATTAATATACATATTAATACGTAATGTAAAAAGTGTTGAGAATACCGATTAACTTCTTAATTTTGCAATGAAAATGAGGTCACTTTTTAGTCTCATTAATATAAGCTGTAATGTAATAGTTGATAAATATCAGAATACTGCTACCGTTACTTAAACTTATAGACATCAGTTTTCATTACCAAAGTATCATGATTATTGATATTTCGAATCCAATGAATGACTCCCCTTCATTATTTGGCCTTTAGTATCGATTAAAATGTTTAGGTGACCATTTTGAAAATACCAGACTCGTTAATTTTATCACTACGTCCCATCATGAAACGACTGTAAATTTCCAAAACGACCAGCAACTACAAAAATTCAATAATCTCTTAACGATCCAATTTCTCCTTTTGCTGAACAAAATTAATCGCGTTGCAGTATAATTACTATGACTGCTATGATGTAGGTCAAATTATTTTATCACTTCACCACATTCGAAATTGTTTGACGCTCATATCCGCAAAACGAAAGAAACAATCCAATTACATTTGTTTAATTGCTTTCTATAAGAAAGTGGCTATTCACACCTTACAGTAAACAAGAGTAAACTAAAAAATGAGAGTAAATGAGAACAAGGGAGTAAAAGAGAGTAAACGAAATGTTTTTGTAACATTTCTAATAGCAAAAAAGTTAATTTAGTTAGTTTTTAAAACTCGTTTTTTAAAAATAAATCTTCGTCCTTCTATCAAATCTTCACCTTTTCATGTCACTTCTTCCGCATTCGCGTTCATTTTATTTTATCCACGTCAACAGACGAAAAAAGTGTCCACCCACATCTGCACAATGTTATTAAAATGAGCCACACTCGAATACTTATCTCCACTCGGTTCAACGTAAACAACTGTAATTAATCCGTCACTTTACTTTGCCACGTTCAATGTCATTTGCGAAACTGAAAACGCGCCGAAAAAGTAACCATTCTTGACCCATTTCGAACAATAGAATGCAGATTTTCTAGCGTTAAGAACACTTGACTTTCTCGCGCCGAATCATTCATCGTCACTTTGGCGACTTTCTCTATCTCCGGCCTCGAAAGCACCGCGATAGGATGCTGCGCGCGACTTTTTATTCGGTTTTAGGATTTAATTTGATTCTTATGGCCGGCGCGTGTTTTTTCCTCGGCACAGGTTTATTTCTTAATGACCCCCAAATAAACGTACGCGGCGTGAATGAACGCTGGAAATTATGTCTTCTTTTGGAAGCCGAGGTTCAAATTCGATATTTTTATCAAGCGATTTTTGATAAGAAACTGATCGGTGCTAAGTAAACGGTAAATGTAAAAAGAGAGGTAAGAAACCAGGATAAAAATAGATTAGACGGTATATTTTTGGTTGCTCAGAAAGGAGTGAACGAAGACCGTTAAAAGGTAGTTGGTTGAACAAATAAATACAATGGGAGAAATTCGAGGAATTGATAGAAAAAAGGTTTCTAGTTTTAGATTGTTTTAATGTAACGCAGGGTAGGGAGAGTATTTTTGATTGGGAGCATTTTCATTTGCATTTATTCAACGAATAAAAAAATTATTCAGTTTCGGAAGAAAGAGTTATAAAGTTTTTTTTAGTTATACCCAGGGCGCAAGCATATTTAGCTACATCTATGGCTATTTGCGCAGAAACGAATGAATGAGTAACAAATGTAATTATGAATACTTAATAAATTCCTCGGGTTAATTTGCAGGAAGATTGAATATTTTTCAATTTACTGACAATGTAAACGTGATTAAGTGTAAGTAAAGAAAGTGAGGCTTAAAAAATATAACAATAGTGAACAAAAATGTAAATGTGTTTATGCATTAACAATCGTCACTCAAATGGCTTCTTAATAACTCGGTAAAATTGCGGATAAGAATGGCTCATAAATCATGAATCTGTACGTGGGGTTATTGTCTCCACATTATCGCATAGAAAGTGTGCAATCGTAATGAAACAATTGGACATTTTCACTCAATCAATTACGTTTCTTTATCTACTCACAGTTTACTGTTTGTCACTCGATAAATCCGTTAGTGAGATTAACGGTTAGTAGCAGTTACTGGTGCAAAGTCAAGAATCGGAAACTGTTTGTTTATATTAGTAAAATCTATTGGAAAGTCGTCTGAAGATCTTTGGAAAACTTACTGTTGATTTTTAGAGGTAATTAGACTTTGAAAGAATATGCATTCATAAGGCCCATAAAGATTCATAAGCTATGTCAAACAAATCCATTGGTATCCTTTAAATCCATTGAAATGTAATCCTTAAGAAACATCCCATAATTAGAAACTCAAACAAATCATCCCAAAATACCTCTAAGTACCATTTTCATTCCTGGTAAATAAAAGCTATATTGTTCTCAATTTCTCATAATTCATCACTAATTTTCCGGATTTCCATTAATCCATAGAACCAAAACTACCAGAAAACAACCCATATTAAATTTCCATTGCAAAGCCAAACAAATCTTCTGAAAACTCCTCAAATAAACAAACACCTTCCCCTTCCCAATAAATATAAAGTACATTTTCCCATTTTCTCAATTACTGTGAAAACCACCCATAATCAAACCACTTCAAACTGCCTCAAACTTTACCCATAAATTGATAAAAAATTCTGAATCCAACATCCCAGCAAATGAAAACCAATTGAAACCGATACAAAAATCAAGCACAAACTGTACAGTTTCAAAAGTGATTCTTGAACGGCAAACTAATTCACTGCGGCTTCAAACTGTAAATATTCATTTCTATAATGACACTACAATTCAAACATGTTTAACTCCTGTGCATTTAACATACGACTTGACCTAATTCGAATTAGAAGTGTCGATTTATTCTATGAAATTAAGTTTTCATTACAGAAAATCTTATTTTTGGTCAACGGTGATGCAATTTTAATTTGAATGCTTATCACTCTGTGTCGTGTATTTATTTATAAGCTTCTGAACATTTTTTTTAATAACTGTTATTGCCATTATCTTAACAAGTCTTGCTTTAAACCCGCACATTTTTCTTATATAATTTTCACGGTTTAAACCGATAAAATCCACTTGCTGAAACTGCAGCTACTCATTCAAACCATTGCAATAAATAACTAACTCTTCAAATACATCCGATTCCGTTACAGTCGATAGATTAGAAATGAAAACTATCGAAATGAAAAGTCTTAAAAAAACGCGATACAACCCAAGTAGACGTAAAATCTCTGAAAAAGTCTGAAAAATATTCTGAAAATCTCTGAATCTCAGAAATCTCTGAAAACTTTCTCAGTCCCAATTTTGAGAGAATTTCCGAGTTTCAAACAAGACTATTTTCATAAAACTCTTAAAAATTCTGAAAATCTCATAAAATTTCAGCAATTCTATTCCTAAAAGCAACACGAAAATATTTCTATCGGTTTCAATTCGCTTTCATTTCTTCTCGGACTATTAACCGGCCTCGATCCCCTGACCTCCTGCGAAACTCCTAAAAACGTCCCCTCGTTGCCCCTCCGCCAATCGGGGCGCCCCTCCACCCGAAATTCGTAAATACCCACCAATTCGCGCGAGGCCCCGGGCGCCCGGGTGCGTGCGCCGTCCCTGCGCCGTGGCTGCTCCCACAGAAACGCGTCGCGTCAACCGTCGTCGACAGTGCGTCTGCGGCTGTACAAAACGCTCGCCGTCGCAGGTTAGGTTGTCGGTTATTATTGATCGCGCGTCCGCGGAACCCCGTGACCAAATTTCGCCGTCGCGAGCGACCCCCCAGGCCCGGCCAGGTGAGCGCCACTTCGGCCGCCGCTGCTAAGCGCCGCCGAGCTCCGGAGTCAACTCGTCGTTTTGCTTTTGCTTTCAGGCGCTGCACACGCTGATCATGCAGGACGAGACGACGCACAGGCGCGGCTTCCCGTGGCGCGCGTGCTTCTTTTTCCTATTGTTTGTCGTCGGCGCAGTCCTGCTAGTCGACTACCAGAAACATGGCTCGGTGCAGCGTAAGTTGACGACGCGCAGTTTATTTGCGACGCTACGATTCTGGGTTGGGTTCGGTTGCTCGTTTTGCGAGTTAAGGAAGTTGGCTAATGAGATTATTTCTGGCATTGTTTTATTTGAAAAAGGTTTTTTATTTACGATTAAATAAGATTGATTAGGTATCGGTTCTTAATGAAATATTTAAAATGGGATGTTTGAAAGTAAGATTGAGGGTCTTAAATCTTACAAAATATTCCAGAAATGCCTTGGAGTTCAAATTATTAAAACTCTTAGGAGAAGAAGCAGGAAATAATTTCCTTAAATTTGAGTTACTTTGACTCAACCGTTTTTGACAAAATTAATGTTGAAACTGCCTAAAAAGGCAGGTAGTTTGTATAAACTTGAACTTTCTACTTTAATCGACAAAAATTATGCTGATTTTGGAAAGAATGGTGCTGCTAATGTGCAAAATTTTTATGAATATATTTTTATGAAAAATATATTCATAAATATTTGTATGAATATATTTTTCCGTATATTTATATATTGTAAAACATAGAAAAAGCATATGCAATATTTTTACATATAAGTGGGAGGGGGGATTTTTAATGTATTTTTGGAAATAGAAAGAATGAAAAATAAATGGATTATTTATAAATGGTTTGATAAGAGAGTAAATGTGGTTACTTAAAAATAGACATTTTGTCATTTCCATAGGCAATTTATACTGAATATTGAAAGACCGAATTAAAATAACAGCTTTAATGCCTTGGGATTGAGCTTGAAATGGGCCTGATTGGTTGATAAAATTGAATGATGTGGTCATGAATTTTTTCCCACTTTTGATTTATCGGTGCTTGGATTATTGTGTTTGGATATATGTTAATATATGCATTTGATTGAAATACGCCTTTCCACGGTATGATAATATTGATTATCAACAATTATGATGAGTCATGATCAGAACTGACAACCTGGATTTTTTGTCGCTTCTGACAGATAATTGAGCAGTTATTTTGTGCTGAAACTGTTGGTGTATTTAGATAATATATTTGCAGTTAATTAGTGCAGTTAAATATAACTAGACACATAACTTATTTCAGTCATGTGAATGATAACAATTGTTCTTGTAGATAGACATTTGAGCATTTTGTATTTTACATAAAATACACTTGCTACAAACATGCATTTTAAGAGTCACATACTATCAATTTCTATGAAAGTTTCACAAGTCACTCAGTGCATGCACTTTCCAATCTAATTATTTGCGGATATTCATTTAATATAATTTCCCTTTTTACAAAATTGAATTTAACATACTTTATGATAGTACTTTATTAAACTCATAGCTTTTCAATTATATAAATGTTATATTAAACAAATATTAAAAAGTATTCACAGTTATGGTTCTATTGACAAATGAAAGTTACATTAACATAGATTTAGGTTAAATTACAAAATGACATAATAAACATTTGGCTGCTAAAACTGATAAAATTTTTAGTTAAGTTTAGTTAAAAATCAATAGTACAAATTCAAACTACCACCATGAAATTTTTCACTTTGGCTTCACTTGCAATGTTAACATTTGCTTCATTAGAAGAAGGTATAATTATTTCATTTTATCTTTAAATAATAATAACATTTTTTTATAAACAATATTCAGCTATTAGATTTTCAAAATGCATGTGAAAGCATTCCAACATTTTGAATTATTTTTTAAGGAGGTCATTCGGGTAAGGATTAAGAAAGTGGAAGGAAAATAGTAACACTTAGAAGATTACTAAAGTTGTATTAATTTCAGCGACTTTTGTGAAATTCAAGTTAGAGTAGTGAAAATTCATCGTTTAACCTCTAAACTCAAGCAGAACACTTATTGTATCTTGTTAAACGTATTTATCATAATCTAAGAAAAAAATGAAATATAAACAAATTTCAAAATGAATATTGAATATTCAAAAGATTATAAATGAGGAAAAAGCATAATCTACATTTTTTGTTAACATTTTGTTCATGTAACAAAATTATGTAGTGTACTTACATGGAATTAACTTTTGCAACTTTATCTGTAATCTCACTTGTTCCTTTTTTAACTTGTTCAGTTTTGCACCGTTTAAACACACTTAATGAAGCAAGAATAATCACAATTTGGACAATAAAAATACATCCACATATCGTAATTCTTTCCAGTATCTACGTACATTTTGTTTGCATTCGACTTAAGCACCTTTAGTGTGTCACTTCTGATGTGTTGTACTGAGTCTGCAATCACTGTAAGACTTCGATATTTATTTTATTTAGACCAGACGAAGACCTCTGAATGCTTGTAAAAAGTTTACGTACATCAGAATTTAAATTGACAACCAACAGACATATTTTACGAATAAAATCTATAATACATTAACAGCGGGGTCAATAATTGCACATTGATAATGAATATATTCAAACCATAATTTGCAAAATATTTTATACTTTCTTCCAAAGGAAGTAATAATAAAATTATCGAAGTAATAAATATAATATTTACTAAGAATATAATATTTACTAGAAAAGATTTATTTTTTAGTTCATTTTAATTTTAAATTTGATAATTTATCAAATTTAGTTAATTTGAGTCCATTTCAGTACATAAAACTTCATTTGGCAAACATTGTTAATCTTATATTTCAATTCCAGGAATGCAAACATATGTTTTGGCGCAAAACAGCCGAGTATTGGAATATGGGCAGCAAGCCTGGTCGACTGTAGCACTGTACTCCAACAAAGGCCTTGAATCCATCGAGAAGAGTTACCCAGAACAATATAAGTATGCTATGGAACAAACGAAATCGTACACCAAATTGATCGCGGACGTAGCTGTCGTGTCGCAAAACTCTGTTGCAAAACTCTACAACAATGCCGCTTCTTATGTTGCTGCGAAAAAGCCAATCGTGGCCGCAAGTGTTAGTATTTAGACGATATTATTTTACTTTATTGTGGAAAAAAACTTGCATTGGTGCAAAAACTGTTTATAGATGATGTGGCTAAATATCGATCATTTGGTTTTTTCCTTTCAGATCGAAGATTACGCTCCGGGATTGTTGAACACGGTTCACGAGCAGAGTTCAAAAGGTTTGGAATTGATGACGACATACTATGCTAAACTGGGAGAACAAGTCATTGAACATTCCACCATGATGATCCGGTGGATGGAAGTGAATGTATTTGTGTAAGTAACATCACTTTATTCGATTGATCTGTTTGTTTTTATTCCGAATTTCTTTAATTAAGATAAAATGAAATTTAAAAATTGCAGTTGGAATTTACAAAATGTAATTTTAAGATTTAATCGGTTATTTTAATTATGGGTTTTATTATGCGATTCAATTAATGGGAGGTTCTGGTGAAACCTCAAGTGTTTGATGTGATTTATGTAAGTGGGAATCAAATTGGTATTGTATGTAGTAAAACCAGTCCATTTAAGTGAGATACACTACAGCCCTGAAGAGAGACCCCTTTTTGAACAAATTAAAAAAACTGTCGGTAGGAATGTTATGATTTAAATCACAACTAAAATCAAATGCCGTTTAAAAAAAATCAATGATTTAAATCAAACAATATTTTTAACTGATTATTCAAGCTGAAATACAATTTTATGGAATAAAAACATAATAAATATGGAAATTCTCCATACACCTTATGCTATATTTGTGTAATTTAGAATGAGAATTGTTTTGTTAATTATAATTTTGCTTTAATAGTAAATAAAACTATATATTTTACACATAGAATTATCAAATTAAAAATTAAAATAGTAATGTTGATATAAGTAAGATATAAGTTATACATTTATCGACAGTAATAACTGTAAGTAATACTTTGGTTTAATCAAACTTTTAGGAGAAAATATTTTGTATTCATTTCATAAGGATATAGCTTTATGAAATTATAAAAAGTTCACTTATTTAAAATTTAAAGTAATTTGTTTTCTACTTTTATGATTTAAAGAATGAAATACTAAACAGAAAATTATACCATTATTTTTTAAAAACTGGACTTTTCCCTAATTGAATAATTTTAACTCTTACTCAAGGTGAACAGAACGTTGATAAAATGAGAATTTTTACGGTAAAAAATTGAAATTATTTTAGGCAGATTTATGGAAAGTAAATATCCACTGTTCTCGCAGTTTTTAATATTTTCAATTTAAATTTAACCATGTACAGGAAATTATATTTTCTAGATTGTATGCCTATTCGTTCAAAAATTGTCTTTCCTTCAATAAACTTCCTTGGAAAGGGAACTTTCTTCAAGACTGTACTATATCTCACTTATATTGACTTGCATTACTATGTACGATACCAAGTTGACACCTACGTATATAAATTTCAACAAGCACTTGCGCTTTTATTTTTTTTTATTTGAATTTAATTTGAATTTAATTAAATAAATTAATTATTTAAAAAATGTTTTAAAAAACCTATTTGTTAATTTATTAACCATATCTTAATTTGTGCAAAATTGACACCATTTTGTGCATATTTCAGTGGAAAGCTGAGTCCTGAAAGTTTGCAGAACTACGCGAAACAGGCGCTCAACACAACGCAAACGTTCGCAAGCCAGACCTACGACTGGATGTATGAAAAAGTGCAGACCCTCTCGAACGGTCAATAAAAAGTCCGATCCAAAATGACAGTTGGACGAATTCACAAATTTCACATGTATAAACACAAACGAACGCAATTCGAGATAAACCAATGTAACGGCAAAAAAATCGAACGATAAACGAGTCGATCGGAAAATGTATCGCAGCAATCACTGAAGTCAAATTCCATTTTTTGGCGTTTGTAGACGAACGAAAATGCATTTATAAACGGTCATTCCAATAAGCGGCCATCGAACCTGTGATATATGTAATTCAACCGAAAAACTGATTCACAAGCAAACGAAATTCCGTTTATACATGTACTGGTAGTTTATCGTCGCGATCTGACGAAACAACTCGCAGTCGTGTCGCAAATGAGAAGCAGAGAGGAAACTGTTATTAACATGAGATGTGTATATATATACAGATGTCTAGTATTTTGTATTTACCTATGTATTTTTGTTCTTTTTAAGAAAGCGTGGATCGAATCAACTGAAATCACCGTATGACAATGTAAAAACCGAACGTCAAGCAACCGAGAGACACTCGATGAAATTCAACTGCATTTTTCAACTCAAATCTGTATGCGTGTGTGATGCGCCAGCATTTTTTACGAGCAGTCGCGACAACGTGCTCTTTGAGAAACTGCCGTAAAAAATATTGGTCCCGGAGACAAAACAGCAATTGTACATAATTTGCGTTCCGAGGATACGTTCATTTTCTTTACTGTTTTTCGCGTAAAATTGTTATGTAGTGTGCGCAAATTTGAAGTTGTATTGATGTACGTTAAATAAAAAAACAGCAACAACAACAACAAAACAAAAACTGTTTTTGAACGAAATGAATTACATTATTTATCCAGTTGGGATCTATGACTTACGTTATCTCTTCATTTCTGTATCATTCAATTAGTGAGTTGTATGATTTCTGTTTAGCTTTTGTATCATTTTGGTAGATGGTGCAAATCGTGCACATTGATTGGTGTAAGCGGACTCTGATTTCTTTAGAATAAAAGACATTTTTGCATGTAGAAAAATGTGTATTTTGCATAATACAGGCGGTCGAAGCAAATGCGAACACGTAGAATCTCTATTTTGTTTGTTTCGTAAAAACGTCGCAATAAAAACGAAAAGAAGTACATTTTCGAGTAAAATCGAGATTCTACTGCTGCTTGATAAGATGCGCAATTACGACAATGCAAGTGTATGTAACAAGAATATATTACGCCTTGAATCATCGGGAGATCAATGGATTGTGAGAACGATACGGGTGCTAAGTGTAATATATGTATATATACGTATATATAATGATATATACGCGTATAGTTAAACATAGAAAAAAAGAAGAAAAAAAGATTGCAACGTCGCTTTCCTCGTAGAAATAAAAAGTATTTTTGTTTTTACAAAACGAAAACGCTCTGGTTATTTTGTTCCCCTTAGATGTTAAATTCGTACGAATGTGCAATCGGGATCAGGCGTTTGGTCGAGATTTGCACCGGAACTTCGACTGCCCTGCGGCTTAGATAACATAATTAATCTTATTAAATAAGATTTATTATAATACAATGTACAATGGCGATGTATAATTAATTTCATTGCAATAAATTAATAAGGTAAAACGAGGATAGGATCGATAGAAGAGTGTTTTTAGATTTCGGGCAGTCCAAGTTCTCACAATGAGGCACTTATCAGGTCTTATAATTCGTATGGGAAAAATAGTTTCATTGTGTTCTTGTATATCTGATTGCACAAGTATTCTTCCTCCTCTTCTCGGACACTGGCCAACACTTCCAGTATTTGACTGAAATAGGAATTTTGTTGTTTTTAATTCATTTAACAATTGCATTAACATTAAATTATGATTTCAATATTCAGATTATGTCGATTATCCATTCAAGTTATTTACAGTTACTATATCTGGTCGAATTATTTCATTTCCTTTCCAATTCAAAGCACTCTGAAAACGTCGTTTTAAACTATGAGTCACAACTGGACTAACTCAAACATTTTTGTATGGACAGTTTTAAAGATATAGTCAGTACCAAACACTGGATAAATTGACAATTTATACTGTATATTTCAGGGTGTATAACGGATGTGAAAAATGAGAATTATAAAATTGTAATATTAAAGTGTTATATAAGAGAATAATATTCATACAATCTCAGAAGCAATCGACCAGAAGAAGATTGGCTTAAAATTTGGGAAAAAATGGCAATTTTTTATTATGTGATGATGCGATGTGTATTTGTTCAATTTAATAAATATTATATATATATTTTAATATCAGACTTTTCAACTATGTGAGAAAATAGGAATTATGCAAGAAATGAATTTCAACTTTCTATTATACACCCTGATAAATTTAACATAGGTAATTTTACTTTAAAAAATCAATTTATTTTGAAACACAAGTTGTATGATTTCATAATATGTATTTGCATAAAATACTTACCCTATGGTACAAGGTTCGTTTCTCCCTTTGACCATTCGATCGGCCTGCCATTTTTCTTTTTTAACTGAATTAAAATGCGTGACCACATCTTTGGATGAGGCGTGTGTCGGTCTGATTTCACACCACGGACAGTCTGTTTCGATGAGAAGTCTATCTGAAGGAATGGTCGTTACCACGAACAAATTATCTTCCGTCTTCAGTGAACTGAAAATGAAAAATAAGAATATAGTGCTGAAACTAATTTTAAATTAATTACAATAAAAAATAAAAAAAAAAGAATTGTATCTGGATAATCAATTTTTATTTTCACACTTTTAGAAAGTTGAGAGAAAATTTAGTAACACAATTTTATGTTGTTCGATTTTTAAACATAATAAGTGAATTCTTGGATGAAATTAAACTTGAAATTTCAGAAAATTTATAAAATACATTTTAAAAACCTTGGTGATAAAATTAACAATGTTATTCTTTTGAAGTATCAATACATTTCTCTACTTCTAATGAAAACTATATGTAAATTGAATTTTTGCAGAAGTTATATCTGTTATCGATTTAATAAAATTTAACTACTTTAAGAATAAACGAACCATCCATTAATTCCTATGTATAATCCTAATTGGAGTATGCTGTAAGCGTCTTCTGTGTTTCCATCAAAGGAATGTACCACCCCTGGAGTCAGTTTATCTTTGTTTTTGTGCAATATCCGCAAAAAGTCTTCAGAGGCGTTTCGACAGTGGAGGAACATGGGCAGTTTCAGTTCGGAACATAAGGAAAGCTGCATTTCAAAATACTTTTTCTGTGTGTCCTTTGAGCAAAATTGCAACCTATCATAGTCCAGTCCTATTTCACCAATCGCAACAACTTTGTCCTTGTTGTTGCTGGCAATTTCAGATAACGAATCCAAGTATGATTGAGGATCACCGGATTCTTCAAATTCATTGCATCTTGTTGGATGACATCCTACTGTTGTGTATAATCTGTCTATAAATTAAAAACAGATACGTTTAATAATAATTTAAAGCAATTCGTAATAAGTTATTAATTTCATTTTTACTAAAATATTATAAATTTAATAAGAATTTTTATTTAAAGACGTTGATACTGGTTATTATTAATACAGTTTCAATGAATATATAAATTTTGAAAAAGTAAGTGAATTGCTAAAAAATGTTCTAAAATGACATTTACCATCTGTTTTCGCTATCTCTAAAGCTTTTTTACTCTCTTCCACATTTCCTGCCGTTATTATGATTTTTGATAAATTGTTTTCCCAACACCGTTCCAGAACTTTGTCCAAATCTGGTTCATGCTTCTGTGTGCCATTGTATATTCCTTGGAACATAGGATCAGTCAGATTTGCCCCAATATCTGCAATAAAAATTGGCTATTAAAACAAAATGTTTACATTGACTCAATAAAAAAGTACTATAAATACAATTAAGACTCCCATTAAAAAATAAATCAATACTTCTTATTTATGTCATAAATATACTTTTACGACTTTATTAATTAATTAGTTCCATAAACAATTTTTCCACAACAAACATTTAATTCAAACGCGTATATATACATTCACGCGAAACCAGTAAACAAGTTTTTCGCGTTAAATTGCTTTCAGCAGTTATAAACAGCCACAGAAAAAATGCAGAAGTTTGTTGTTGATTCAGTCATTTTCATAAAGCCAAGCAATGCATTTATCAATTAACTCAAATTAAGTGACTTTCATGTCGAAAATGTCGTATTGAGCGGGGTGCGAAAGTGGGTGAAAATATGTACAGAATGTGAAATATTTCTTGACAGATGTCCATCTGCGAGACGCACTTAACCTCAAAATGTTTACCGTTTCGCGGAAAGAGCAAAGTACGTCGCGAAAAACGACAAGTGACAAGTGTGAAACGTTACCTATAAACTTGCGCAAGTTGATCATGGTCTTTCGTATCATCAAACGTACAATCAAAGTAAAATAATCGGGGGAATTAATTTAATAAAGATGAAAAAGAGAAGACAGGTTAGCAAGTGTTTGCTGTTTGTTACCGGCAGGGCCGGCTGCGATCCTCCTATTTCGCGTTGATTTGCCGAGGGGAGCCGGTTTGAATTTTTGACACGTCCCACTTGTGTATTCATTCAATTTGGAATGCGAATGTATAATGTCGGATGTCACGAATTCATGCGATCTGTAGAAGGATTTATTTTGCATCGATCATAATATTAATATTCTGTTATGAAATTTGTTAAACAATTGGAAAGTTTAAGTTTGTTAATTAAAAAGTATCTAAAATGATTTTTAATGATAATTACAGATGATAATTAATGATAATTACAGTATATATTTTATGTATAAACAATAATTAGTAAGGAGTTTGTATTTTGAAATATACGAATGCATAAGTAAATTATAGTACACTTACCTTCTCTGATTTTTAATTATAAGGAAGACATTTTTAGAAGCATTTAACGATTGATTATTAAAAGTGAAACAAAGTATCAATTCAACGTTTCTGCCAAATTGTTGCAAGGAGAAAAAAACAGTTGATATTGCAAATAAAAGAATGTTATTTCCAAAAGAGAAAAAATATAGGTATATTTCAAAGGACCCAAAATGAACATTGAAGCCCCAATATTTTAAAAACACTTTTATTACAAATACGTGAGAAATATTTTACATCAGTAACAAACGAAAAGTGTTTCAGGAAACAAGATGAACCGCGCAAAAAGTTCGTTCACAAAACACGCTTTTCAGACTCCACTGTACTGCGACGAAGAAACAAACGAAAATAAACATGACTCTTAGCTGAATACAATAATGTCCGTGCAATTAAAATTGCCCATTTTCACGTTTCCTCCCTTCCCAAAATCTCCTCCCACCAGAACTCCCCAAATGCAGCCGAGAATCCCATTTCAGATACTCGTACATCGACTTGTGACATTTCCACCAAATTCGAAGAAGCTAAATATTCCCAATCACAGTGAATCCCACATTCTCGGAATGGTCCCTAATGAAGTGACTTCACAATGGCGTTGATCTTCTCGATACAATCCTCCCTCTTCTTAGCAATGGTCGACTCAGCATCAATGAACTGCTGTCTGCCAATTTTGCCCGGCACCAGTTTGTCCACATACAGCGACTGTTGTTGGTTGTAAAGCTCCTTCAGCGCCCGATCGACCTTCTGCAGCTCCTGCACTCGCTCGTAAACGTCCCCAGACTCAGCCTTAAGTTTCTGCGCCAACTCGCCTACAGCAGTGGTTGCATTTTTGTACTCCTGGTTGATACTCTTAACCGCCGTCAGGAACGCATTGGTGTCCTTGTTGCTCTTGAGGTAGTTTAACTGGTCATCCAGGTCATTATAGGACGTGACTCTCCTGTCCTGAGCCGCCAGGATCTTCTCGCACTGGCCCTGGATCCTCAGCTTGCTCTCAGAAACCTCGTCCTTGTTGATAGAGAAGTCTAATCTGACATAGATGATGACCAGGAGGAACAGCAGGTAGAGAGCAACAGCGACCAACAATGGCTCCTGCAGCATCAGGAACCTGGGGAACGTGTAGTTGACCCTGAAACTCTGAATGTGGTTCTCCACTAGGTTAGTCTTGGTGATACTGATAACTGGTCTTCCAGTGGTATCTAGGTAGGTATAGTGGAGGGAGTCGGGGAGCCTCTTGGCAGGATAGGGGAGGATCACGTCGATGTTCTTGGAGCCTTCCGGGAGGATGATCTTGACGAGCAGCTCGTCGACGACCATATCATCGAACACATGGTCCAGCAGCCTCATCTGCAGGGTGTAGTCGTTGCCGCTGTGGAAGAGGTACTCGTAGCTGGGGACGTTGTAGCCTAGGATGTACTTGGTCTTCCAGCCGCCGAAGAGAGGGAACCTGGGACGGAGGTTCACCTCGACGGAGTCCTTCTTGATCCTGGTGTGCGAGGTGGAGATGTTGCCGATCTCGTCCCGGTAGTAGATGTCCGCGGCCGCCGCAGGGAGGACGGTGTCGAAGCTGTGGACACTGGCTTGACCTGCCCTGGACTCCCGGGCATACTCGTACCTCGAAAAGGAGCCTTTCAGTAGAGCCCCGGTGTGGAGGAGGTCGATGCTCTCCTCGACGGCGATGTTGCCCCAGTGGGAGAGCTCGATGGTGCGCTCCAGCCTCGTGATGGTCAGGAACTTGTTGTTGTTCTCGAAGTGGATACTCATCTCCTCGAAGCTGAAGGGCGACACTCTCTCAAAGGGACCATAGGTGATGGTCGAATCAGTCTGGCTCACCGGCTGGAACTTGGTGTAGCTCTCCAGGTTCCGGGAGGGCAGCACGATGGTGGTGCTCTGCTTGGTGATGACATAGGGCGAGTAGACGTAGATGTTGCCATTGTACTTTACCAACTGCTTCTCCTTCTGGGTGATCTCTTTGGGGTAGGGGATCAGCTGGTGGGTGAGGATCGTCTCGACCTCGATGGTCGTGGATCTGCCTGGGAGCAGCTGGTCCTTGAACCGGATCACGAAGAACCGGGCGTCCTGGCGCTCTTGCACGTTGGCCTCCTTGACCTGGAGGTCGGCGCGACCGGGTTCCCGGGACTGCGCGGATATGAAGCTCAGCTGGTTCTTCTCGGAGGGGTGCACGGCGAAGAGGAACTCGCTGAC
>JABFPB010000546.1:0-36160 GCA_022817645.1 Ceratoteleas bidentatus
CGAAAACCTGATAAGGCCATGGTCAGTTTGCCATATCATAAACATACCCGAATTACCTGATCATGCCATCAACAGTTTATTTGACGGGGCCCTGATATGGCATGCCGGTTAAGGAGAGGCATACCAATTCCAAACGTTACATTCGATTGAATGCCTCATTAGAATACCTCATGTGGACCTTATATGATTCTTATTATGAATCCTATGATCATATTTGCCACATCGATTCCTGATAAGGGCCACATGTCTGATGTGGCATGCCACATCACAATTTTAACTAGGGGAGCATCAACGAAACATTCCAAACGAACGTTCGCCACTTAATTCGAACCACTCCGTTCAACCGCGCTGTTGACTTTCGTGAAAGAATCGGCGCGTTCGGACCAACTTTAAATGAACTCTTTTCGAGCGTGGATTGTTTGCGCGCGGGTCGGGAAAAATCTTTCCGCGCAGCCAATTGCAAATTACTTATTAATTCGGGGGAACGCGATATCGATCGTTAACTTTCAGAAGCAGCGGTTTTCTCGCAGACGGAACCTCGTGCAGAAGTTCGCGCAATTTTGCGCAATCGGAGCGCCGAAATTCGATTAATAATTTATCTGACCGTCGCAATAACAATTGCGATTTATCAATTACAAATTCGAGTCAATTACAGTCAAACCGATTACCGTTATCGCGATGCACGTGCGCCGCTTTTTCGGCCGATAATAAGCTTCGGCGCTTTCGCGAGTTAAACTCGTTACAGCGAAATTAATTAATAAAATAAATGGCGCGCGGCAAAAAAACGAGTATCATTCATCGCTGCAGACAAAACGAAAACACGATTAGCGATGCACAACTGCAAGGCGATAAATCGAGTTACACTTGTTTAATTGCTTTTTTCGAAACCGTCAATTTGCGCGCGCAACGCGACGCGCCGCGAATTCGCAGTGTGCTTTTTCGACGGCGCGTCGCTTTCCGAAAATACATTAGCCGCGCGTATCGATTTTCGCGCGGCGCGAAGTTTTTGCAAACAACTATCTACGACCCGGCCGGACTTTGGCGCGGGATGCGGTTCAGAGTGTGCGCGCGTATCATGATTTTTGATTTATAAAACAATGTTTAATATCGAAGTTTCCGCGGGAGGCTGCGTACCTTCCATCCGCACTAAAAGAATTATGTGCAGTCAAGTTATATTTTGAAATATGATGTATCTTATCAAACTTTCCTCAAAAAGCATACGCCGGAGACTTCGTATCGAATATGCGGAAATCCCGCCAGAGTATCTCGGGGAAAGACATTTTTATACATTACCGCACTTTCGAGCGCAGAACTCGCGCGACAGGGGTGATTGTTTTACGGTCTGTCAAGAAATTACTCCTGTCGAAAAGGCCGTCGCGGCCAAAACACCCGGATACGAAATTCCGACAAAAAGTCGAACTCGCGCGAACACCTCGGTCGTTCGTCAGATGACAAAAGTTTCGATTTCGCCGAGGACCGCTCGGGCTCGTAATTATAACCAACACTTATTCAGCGCCGCTGAATCGGCCGACGATTTATACACGAAACTTTGCGCTCGGCGCGGCAACTTGACTGCCCGAAAGGGGCAAGTTCACGCGATCGGGACCTCGATCGATCGTAAATGAATTTCCTCCCTCTTATTTATATTTGGCCGTCATTAATATCCCCGCTGAATAGATAGTTTAAAAATGTGGAACGTGGAACGAAGATGAATACCGTGGGGCGTTCTTCACAAAGCCGCGCGCCACGTTCGGGGGATCGTATCCGCTTTAATTTTAGCTAAGCCCGGCGTAGCATCCCCCCTCCGTCGCCCCCGCAGTCCGTGCCTTAGGCAGACCATGGTATGCACGCCGGCACCCCAACTCTGCAACCTTGGCGTCGCAGACGCATTATTCATACCTTAATGAATTCCCTTTTGACCCCGCGCATGCATTCTGCACGACGAAAATCCCCGCATTCGACGTCCTTCCGCACGGCAGCTGATTATACGCACTTTTTCGCGGCGTATTACGTGCCGCAACTCGGCGTTCGAATTGCGCCCGACGAGATTCGCACGCGAAGCCCCGGGGCGCGGTGAACCGCGGCCGAGGATCGCTGCTATTTATTTTCACGGACAAATTGAACTAATAAGTGCGCCGATAATGAAATAGTTTTGGATTACCAGTGGCGCGTTAAGGTGAAATGAAAAGGCCGCGGTTAAGCCGTTAGGGTGTTTTTAGCTGGGGAAACGTGGTGATGGAAATGTTTGAAAGGAAGCAGAAGTGTGTTTATTTGTTGAAAAGGCGTTTACTGATTTGTAAAAAAACTTTAGTTATTCTATCAACAAATAATTAATAATATTCATAAAACATGTTTGCAACATTACATTATTCTAGTAACAGTTTAAAAATAATTAATATTATTTGCTGATAGCCTTTCGTAATTTGAATTTTAGTAGAGGGCATATGTCTGGAGACGCAGGATATTTAAGTTAAGCAACGATGGAAGAATTCAGTCCTTGGATGGGTGACCATTACATTATATTAACTGAAAAGTTATTATGGGTATTTATAGATAGAGTTACCTGCAGGAATTATTGTTTTTGTCGAAACGACTATCCTGTAGAGTACAATTCACTATAAAACTATCATGTGGATAACTTTGGAGTAACCATCATTACTTACTTGTAGTTCCGACAAGACTTGTTTTATAGTTCCCTGTAGTATTTTTCGGTCAGGAAGGGTATATTATGACATGTTTTAGACAATTTTGGGACGATGGAATCATTTTTGTAATAAAAGGAAGGAAATTTTGATCTGTTCTCGACCAATGAAGATGGAAATATTTTTCAGTGCGAAAGATGACCTTTATTTACCAAACTAAATGCAATATACGAAAATATGAAAAATAACTAAAATGCCAAAAAAAAGTTTGAAAATAAGTGAAAATAATTTTTCTTCAACAATGTTGGTATTTCTTTAACAAATTCTGAAGGAAAAGTAGATTGCTTTGAAAGCAAAATTCATATCATAAAATGATGGTCTTTTTTAAATAAATACGAAATATTTAAGACTTTTTGAGACAATATTGAGGCAGCGTTTGAGACTAGTTAATTCTTATTATTAAATAATAATAATAAGACAAGTTAACATAATAATTAATTTATGCAGAAAAAAGGGTAATTAATAGTACAACATTTTATTACATGTTGAAGAAGCACTAAAAACACGTAAAATAACTATCTATGAAGTATACTTTCAGTATTTTACTGTCTGCTGTTCGCAGTGAAACACTTCAATTTACATTTGCAACTCAAATACAGTATATTTCGTTAATGAAGTCGAGAAACAAAAATTACAGTGTTGATTAGTTAAGGGGCGAGATTTGCACGCTTTTATTTTTTCTTTTAGCGAGATTAAACGGAAGGCCAACTGCTTCGCAGTTAGGCGGAATTAAACGAGACTGGTTGACAATCAAAGATACACCGTTTTGCAATCCGAATAATTGCCGGACTAAATTTCACTTGGCGGCCGAATTTTTATATTCTCCTTTAATGGTCGAACACTCGGTGGCGGTGACTCACAGATTGCGCAACGTTTTTATAGAGCAGACCAAAATTTCGCCTGTTTTATTCATCCCGTCGGGCGTTTCGCTCCGCTTTATTATCGCATATGAATTACACCATTGCGTGATTTACGCATTTTTTAAGAACCGCGTATATTTTACCAAGTCGTCAAATTGTCGGCAGCGAGGAAAGCGGCCGAAATTCGACAGGGATTTTAATCAAACGTTTTGTGCGTCGCGCAATTAAACGCAAGATTTACCGGTCGAAGGTATTGGAAAAAGTCGGCTGCGTCCTCGATTTCGGCCGCCACTGTCGAGCGTAAACTCTCGCATTGTTTCCTTTTCGTCCCAACGACCTAACCCGGTCGCCGAAATTCTGCGCCGTTCCCTTCGACGCCTTTTAATCCCCGCAAGACACTTCAAGAATACAGAATTTATGCAAAACCCGAACCTAACTCACGGACTTTAATAATCCCCGAAACTGCGCACACATACTTCTCAAACGTCGCAGTTTCGTGTCCTTTTTTTGCTTGTCCCCGGTTTTAAATCCTTTCACCCGCTCCACTTCAGCGTCACCGTGTCCGACCACTCTCGTTTTTAATTTATCCCAACTTCGTCCGAACCCACCTGAATTATACCGTCACCTGAAAGTGGTCCGTCCCTCCCGTTTCCGGAGCGACACCTCGGACTAATTCCCCGTATACCCGAACCCCTAAAAAAACTGCAACAAGACAAACAAAAGCCACTTGATTACATTCAACAAGAACTTAATGCACCGCGCGGAGGACGGAGGTAAAAATGTGTAAATTGCGCGGCGCAATTAATCGCGGCGGCGGCGCCGCGCGGAATTTACGCGCGGGCCGCGCGCCGCATTTGAAATTTCATAACTTCCGGCCGGACGATGGCCGGGGTCGGTCCTGCAGGTGGGCCGGACGACCCGGGGGAAAGTGCAGCTCCGGGGTGGTTCGCGCGCAGTATATGAGGTTAGTTAGACGCTCCCGTGTGCCGCATATTAAAAATATTCAAATGCGCTGGCGCCCGGGTGTGCCGCGCGTGCGCCGGTCCCAAAGCCGCGGCCGGGGAATTTACGGGTCTCGCGACCACGATAGTGCAAATTATGTTTATGAAACAATGCGTTCCGCGCCGCTCTCGTATCTGGAGAGGGCTTCACACGCGCTCGTACGTTAGCCGGCGAGTGTCACCTGGCTTTTCTCAGCAAGATAATTCAACGCAGCCTCGGGCTGGCCCTTTTTTGTCGCGTTTTGTTTTTACCGAGGCGTACGTTTTGTTCCCCGCTATTTTACGACAAGCCGGCTAATGCGTCGCTCCTTTTTTGTTGCAGGTATGTGGACCAGGAATGCACTCCACGCGACCTGCCCGTCCGCATGCAGTCGCGCCGGATCGTAAACATACCCGCGCACTGTAAATCATGCTGAATTCTAAATATGTGCTGACGCCTGGGCCGGGCTTTCGGCTTATTTGGTGCCGAGTTTTTGGCTTGTGGGTGGGAGCATGTTGGAGTAAGTTTTGGATGGCGCAGTAGGGTAGGGGATTTTTGCTCTTTTTGGCTGGTGCAGCAAGATTTCATAGGGGTATCTCGGTAAATGGATGAGAATGGGATGAAATCTTTGAGGAAGGTCAGGAGTTGGAGAGGAGAGTAGAAGTGGAATCAAGTTGACTGGTTGTTTCTGGATAGAACCGTGTTAGTTAGTAGTTAGAGCTGGGTGGAAACTGGTTATAGGAGGATATGCAATACGCAAAACAAAGTGAGGTTGGACGCTTTTTATAGTGATCGTATGATCTTGGAAACTTGTTTACGCAAATTCACTGAATTTGTCTTGAATGTCACGTCAGTTTATAACATTTTAGACTGATTAGGTGT
This sequence comes from Ceratoteleas bidentatus, assembly GCA_022817645.1. Taxonomy (NCBI): domain Eukaryota; kingdom Metazoa; phylum Arthropoda; class Insecta; order Hymenoptera; family Scelionidae; genus Ceratoteleas; species Ceratoteleas bidentatus. The sequence continues at coordinate 5,426 of JABFPB010000546.1, forward strand.
AATGTGACAAGGAGAATTTGCAAGAATTGAGATAAGGTGGAAGTTGAGATGAAAACATTAACCTGATGCTTCGTTTATTATTTGTATTATTGATATATTAAAACTACTGGTACTTCTAGGTTGGATGTTAGTCTGAAAGCAGACTATAGACTTCCAGACTGTAGAGTAATTTCTAAGAATTGCAATTTTGCATAATTCAATGTTCAATCTAGAATCGAACCAGTACATCTTAAAACTTATCTTGTACTAGGATACGATTCAGTAAAACCATTTGAGTCGTATTAAAAACCTAATAGTTACAGCCTCCTAAACAACATTTAAAAAAATCTAAAAGGTTTCTAAAGCCCACATATGAATTTTCCTACTTAAGAAAGATCACTTGAACCTAAATCATTAGCATTGATGATACATGCCTCACTATGTCACGGCTACTAAATAACACGCTTGGCTTCTCCATAATTACAATAAATTTCAATACTACTTTTCTGCAATACATTCTCCTCTGATAAAACTCTCGTTTCCCGCCTATCAACGAATAGGCAACAGGAATTCTTCTCCACCTCCAGGCGAATCTCCTGATTGTAATGGGCTCATTTAAATTCTGACGGTCTAGCCGAAGTCCGTCTTGCCTCACCGAATCCGTCGCGTTGCCGTCAATCGAGTTGCACGCGCAAGGCCCAAGGTAAGCGGTGAACGGCTCTATTGAGAGGGCTGCGTCGGGCGGGATATAAATAGGATTAGAATTAGGGTTCCGTTCCTCGCAGCCGAGTCTCGGGGAGGATTAGCGGAGTTAGCCCTCGAGGCCTATTTCGGACCGGCAACTTGATGCACATCTGGTAAAGATTCGTTCGCGGAGAAAGCGGCTCGGTTTTCGGGTAAAAATAGGCCCGTCGATACGCGCGTGAATTTCGGCGCCGGAGTGGCTGCCGCGCGTCCGGACGTGACGTTGACGGTCGCAGTTTCGTCCGCGACGCGCGCGCCCCCTCGACTGAATTATTTGCTCGTTCGCTATTTACTGCCGACGATATGAACTTTCGATGCTCGGTGCGCGCGGACTTTAAAATTGTAAATTTCGCGCAGACCGCTGTATTATAAATTTCGCCGGCTGAACCGCGCACTCGAGACGCTGATCCTCGGCATTAAATCGTCGACCTTAAATCTCGCGCCACGGGCGTAAACTTGGCGCAAAGTTCGCCGTGAACTTTTATTTAGAAAACAAATCTCGCGGCGTTTCGTAATTTCTCTGCAGCGCGTGCCACGCTGTCGCGACGCGACGCCTAATCGTAAAATTCGACCCTTGATTTGCGATCATAAAGGCAAACGAGCGCGTGGCTCGTTTGTCTTTATTTATTCCGGCGCGTTTTTGCGCGACGCTTGTCGGCGTTTTGTTTTCGCCGCCTTTTTCGCCGCGCCGCGACATTGTAATTTTCGTATTACCAGTCACATCTGTTCGCATTTTTTTCTCCCCTCGAGCATGTCATCGCGCGCGTTAGATTGCATTTATACAGCAAGCGTGCAGATAAGAAATGACAGTGCGCCAGCCAAACGGTGCAATCTTCTTGCCATCTAGTCGAGGGCGAACATGCGAAGGGTCGCGCCGCTAAGATTTGCATGCGCACTGTAGCAGCTGCACCGACTCGTACATTTCGTCTTTTTGACCAACTGCATTAGTATAATTCCTGACCGTGATCGCCGCGTTCGCGAATCAAAAACAGTCAACGACGATCCTTGACGATACAGTTTGCGAAAACATTGTGGAAAAACAGGGAACACTGAGAAAACACAATTGCTAACACTGCAGTGCGCACTGTTATGATGACATTGTAGAAGTTAGTTTAGAGTGTAAGTACGGAATATACTCCAACCCAAATTTTTAGTAATTGATTTTTTGTATGTTATTTAAAACCTTTAAAGTATAATTTTACGTTGAACAAAATTCGTGTTGAACAAAATTACACCAACAGCCGATGGCAATAAAAAAACCAATGTTTGATAGTGTGATATTACACTTCGCGTGGAAAAAACAAATTTGGTTTCAGTCTGGCCACGGGAATACTGCCAGGAAAAAAATCTGGAATCGGTAACAGTCTGGGTAACGGTATGGCAAAAGATCATGAGCCAGACTATATCCAGACTGTAGTCAGACTAAAAAGAGACTGGTTGGAGTTTGGACACAGTCTGGATATAGTCTGGCAATAGTCAAGTGGTCAGACCGAATCCAAATTTTTTTTTTCCACGCGGGACTGTGAATGGAATTGTAGATTTTTTGTGTAAATTTAAATATATTTGGTAACTGACTCCAAATTCCAAACTCCAAAACCTCTTACATATGACAGAATCCATTGTTTTGAAACAAAAAGCAATTAGTTGTTCTAGTCAACAGCACCGATACAAACTGCGAAGCACGGTGTCTTAAACTTTTATGATGTTGTTGAAAAAAGTTGGTCGTGTAAACTCACATGCTTTAGATGGAAGATTACGTGAATTGTTTAATAGTTCGCTGATTAAAATTATACGCAAATTGTGTCAAATTTCACCACATGCGAAATAATAATATAATAATTATTCATGTATTTTAATTACACCTGCAATGGCGTAATAGTCCGACGATAACTGGTGTAAAACTTGTGTAATTTCACACGAATTTTTTCACTGTAGAAAAAATCCAGGTGGAAAAAAATCTGCAAAAGTCTGCAAGTTACTCTGAAAATATCAGCAAAAACGCCAGTAATCTTGGAAAAACTATGAAAAGTGCTGAAATTTGGATTTGTTAGAGTTTTGCAGACAATTCCTGGGGAAGTCTTAAAATGTATTTTGCAAAAATCTAAGTCTGAAAAATGTATTTTGTAGACTTTTGCAGATTTGTACTCTGGAAAATACATTTTAAGACATTCCCAATAATTGTCAGACTTTTTACAAAGTAGCTCTTGCAGGGTTTTAAATCTGCGAAAATCTGCAAAGTTCTGCAAAATGCATTTGCAGACATTCCCAGGAATTGTCTGGGAATGTTATTATTCTCAGATTTTTGCAGAATTTTTTTTCATAAAGGTATAAATATAACAAGAACTGATGAATTATGCGAATTAAAGTGTCGGTTTCCAATAATTCTTGTAAACTGATTTGTGATATCTTCTATACATCAGAATATACATATGGTCAACATATTGGACAGAAAACAATTGGACTACTGTTTTAATCAGGACCACGCGTAATTCAAGCATGACTTTATTTGCGAAAACTTCTTTACGTGATTTACAGGAATTTTTACTTGCTAACAATATTTCTTTCGCAAAAAAAAATAAAATAAAATAAAATCCGCGTCCGATAATATTACTCACAATACTTTAATGGAGTATCGGACGGGCATTTAACGTCACGGAAGATGTAAGGTGTCGTGATAAAAAATTAAACCGTCGATGCGATCGGCGCGTAATGCACTCGGCGCCATGCATGACAATGCACCTGAGCGAGCGCCCGAGAGTAACGAAGCTTCAAATTTTCACTCGCACAATGCAGATATCATAATTGCATCTGCAATCGTGACTCGCCGTGTAGTAAATATCGTTACAATATATTTTCTCCCGCCGCATTCGGCACGAATAACGCGACCGAACGTTTCAATCAAGGCGAATGTTCGCGCACGCGCGCGTCACTCGTGACCCTGCGTTTGTTCGAAATTAAAAACACCATGTACAATCCGACGAATCTCGTGAAATCGCCTCGCCGAATGAACATCCCGTTCCTGCGCCTCTTTTCCCCGGAACAATCCACTCCGACTATTCCGACCTCGAAATTTCGAGGACCCCTCGTCGGCGTTTTCGTGTTCTTAAAATAAAATCGCTCCAATTCCAGTCCGGGGTGTCGACCCTGAACGTGCCGTTGCCGCCGAACGCCGACTGTCCGAGCCTTGTTTTTTGATTCACGATCGGGTTCACGACGCGGGTAATTAATTTGCGGTGGTAATTGGTCGAAGTATGATAGCAGCGTGGCGAGTACGCAGCTAACCATACGAGAAATATACATAGTACGAGTCATCGATTCCGGGATTACAGGGGCGATTAGGGCGGCATTATTAGGGTGGAAGAGTAGATAAGGTCGTTTCCTGGCAGACGTGGCAGATATACGCGCGCCATTACGCTGATTTATTTTTCGTCCACCGATAGAGCCGGCGGTGATCTTAACTGTTCGATCTATCGATTGCTCGCGACAATTTATCGACACGTCGCGTCACGACATCCTCGTCTCCTTGAGTCCACGTGCCGGTCGCGTCAAATCGACCGCCCAATCGCACTGTTCTCGGCGTCCGGCGAATCGAGCACACTGAGAAAACTAAATGGTAGCACCTAAGTGGTAAAAGTGCCAAGAAGTAAAAATTTAACATTAATTTAAATATAGATTGACAAAACTAAGTTTTAAAGTTACCACTTAAGTTACAAAAAGATATAGTGGTAAAAGATACCACTATATCTGTACGCAGTACAATTTCAAGTGGTATGGCATACTATTTGTCAAACTGTAAAAACTGTAATATTCAAGTGGTAAAAGTTTATCACTTGAAGTATAATAAGAGATTAGTATTGATACGTAAATCTTTGGAGGTTATATTTTTGTCAAACATTGAACCAATACCAGATGACATTGTTTGTATTTTTCTCTTATTGATGTATGAAAGTTAATTGAAAATTGGTAGTAAAGACAGTGTCTTTATTTTTAAACGTGCCAAACAGGATGCAGCTATGCGACACGACATTTGCACCATTTCAAATGGAAAATTTTTACCACTTAGAAGTTTTACCACTTGGGTGGTATTTAGTTTTCACATTGTAGAGGTATCTCGTACAACTAAAATGGTAACTTTTACCACTCAGTTTTCTCAGTGATAGTTGTCGCCGCGCCGATTAAAAAACATTATTTCCGGCCGAAATTTCGCCGTGTTTACACGCCAGGTGGGACTCTCGCGTGACGGAGGGTGCATTTTTACGGTCGCGATTTCGATCGACACGAAATTCTTCGAACGGCAAAATTAAAATCAATTACCGCGACGTTTGATCTGCGCCATAACGCCGCGACCCATTAAACCTTGATTCATTGATACGACGGTCGTTATGAAGCGCGCCTTATTTCGAGCGCAGTAAAGCGTTATCGACGGAAAATCGAAACGGCGCGTGCATTTAGCGGAGATTTATACAATCCCGCGTCAGATGTTTCGAGCAATTTCGAAATAAAGTGCCCCGGGGTTCCTTGGGTTTGGGGAAAAAAAGGTCGCGGGATCGCGATTTCGCGCAGTTGCCGGCCGAGAATCGACGCGAGCGTCAGTCACGGCTGCGCGGAATTACAATCAATTTCGCAATAATGCCCGGCGCTGATAACGAGTTTCATCAGCGCCGTTAAAACCAATTCCCGCGGACGGGTCCGAAAAATTTTTAATGGAAAACTTTTTATCGCACAGGCGTCCGTTGATTTCATACCCGGTTAATAATCGCGTGGAAAAACTTTGATTACAGTTACCGCGGTCGCGCCGCGCGGACCTAATCGGAAGAATTACGGCGACGGAACTTTTCAAAAAGCGTCGCGACGAAAAAGCGCCGCCCCGATCTTGGCAAAAAGGTATTAGCTCGTGTTCACTTTTGTCCGCGCTTTCCGCCGAGTCAATGCAAATTGCCCGCGTTTGTCCGTTTTTGCCGTCGGCCGATTGCTCGCAATTCCGAAGTTGTGCGCGCAAAACGCGACTTCTTTAATTCCGTTCAATTTTGCCGTCGCAACCCACTTTGCGTCGCGCAGCCTGTCATCGCGATTTTTCGCGAAATCCAAGTTTCCCGGCGCGTTCGAATTCCGTGCGACCGCGAGTCGCTCGTGCGACCGCCTTTCCGCCGGCGCTCCTCTTATCAGACGCGAAAGTCGCTCAAACGCGACTGGCGTTCGCGAAAAACGCGAATCCGCGCTCGATCGAGCGTTTGGCGCGTTCGCGCCAAACGAACCGCTTATATAATTCAATAGCGGCGCTGCTTCCTTTGCCGCGTAACTGTGTCAAGACGTCGGGAATTGCGAGCGCAAACACGACGGCGCGAGTGAAACGCAAACTCCGCGCGGAGGCGCGTGCACCCTTTATTTCTGCCGCTATCTCGGGAGCCTCGTCGCGCGGGGCGCGCTATTTCCGCGCGCCACGTGCGATCGCGAAGCGCAATTTTCGCTGACGCAAACAATGAGATTTGCCAGCGCCGGCGACGCTCGTAAATCAGCGCGCGTTTTTCCGCGGCACCCGAAAATTATATTCCAAGCGCATTGTGTTCGACGATGTTTACAAGCTTAAACGCATTGTGCGACGTGAAATGTGGCGACGCGGGTTTCAGGGTGTGGAAAAAACGGCGCGGGTTTGCCGCGGCGTGACGCGTTCGAGGCGTGAATCTGTCGAGGCGAGAGGAAGTGATGCGATTGGAATAATTTGGATCCCGGCTCGATTGCGGCGGGGACTGATTCGGGGGGTGCGATTTGCGGGGAAATTTCGGGGGAGGAGATGGGTTTTTTGAACAATTGGGAAGCGGGAGGTGTAGTCAAAGGGGGGAGGGCGAAAAGCTCTCAAAACAGGCAGGTGAAGTATTTTTTAAAGACAAATAAAATGATATTACAAGTTTATGATGTTTTATTTAAATATATTGAGGTAGAATTCTTAATCTCGATATATGATTTGTTTCGTTAAAAAATGCAACAAAAGAACTGGAACAAAAAATGCAATAAAAGAACTGGAGCACAGTACAATACATTTTTTAGAGGTTTTGGAATCTGTCTAAAATTATATCTTACCAAGTTCGATTTTTGCTAATTTCGAAATATTAGCAAAGAGGGCTATTTTAAGAATAAAATAATTTTTTTCAGAACATTTTACTATTCTTGTAGTAAAGTAATAAATAATATTAATAAAACGGATAAAGAAAGGCTCTAACATTAATTTAAATGAGTTAGTGTTCTAGAGCACATATATAAAAATGTCTTACTCTCAGAGCGACAAAATGTATGCAAGCTCTACATTATATTGATAACTCTATCTCGATCATCAATTCGAATTTTGCAATAACCGTTTTAACACATTATTTTACTATCTGCAGTTTTTCAGAAAATGCAGCAAAAACGTTTACATCTTAAAAGTTTCAATGTACTGCCTATTAAAGTACGTGAAACGGGAATTAAATTCAGTGTAGATACGGAAAAAGTGTACAGTCGGTTAAATTCGCTGATATAATCAGCTGGAATGAGACATTTGTAGAAACTAGTGCCATGTTAGTTAGGAACTGGTAGTAACTGCCACTGATCTTAGTTAAATGTTGCATGACTTTTAAATTCACTCTTGTGACTGCCACAAGAAAAATGTCGTTAAATTCTAACTCACAGTTAAAAATGGTTAGTTGTTCAAAGATAAATAAAATAAAAACAACTGGTATGTTGATAGCTAATCACTGATCAGTCAAGTCCAGTGACAAATTATTAAGCGTTACTAATGTGGGAAAGTGACTCAAGAATTGTAATTAATTCCAATTAAAATGACAGTATTTTAAACACTGTACTTCTGGTTACTCATGCCATGCGTCAGATGTTGAGTAAAAAACAATTACAAATTCCATTTAGTAAGTTCTTCGTATAATCAGCATTGCAAATAGCGAGGAACAAACGTACTTTAACACCACAATATCTTCCCACATTTTTTACCGATGTCGCTCAATCAATAGTAAGTAGCAAAGTTTCCCGATTTGTCAGTTCCCAGTTGACTAATCACCTTTTATGTAATCTTCTAAATGTATCCTCAAACCATCGTAAAATTCTCTCCCTCCGAAAATCCCAACAGAATTGCTTAATCATTCAGCCATCGAAAAATTGTCACGCTTCTGATTTGCCCGAGAATGAAAGTTGCATGCAATCGTGTGCTGGCGAACTCTCTCAATTACCATAGATAATTGTTTTTTGTTGTCTCTGCCATTTATGGCTGCATGCCGTACACCGTCAGTGCTATATGCATAAAATTGAAAACGTCTCGCCATAACGCGTTACACACTGTATATCATGTGATTTGTACGCTGTGTGGAGCGAAGCGCGAGCTGCGGATACGACTGTGTTCGAATGTGTGCTCGAGCGCGTGATAAATCGTTATCTTGTATCAAAATTTAGCATTATAATTGCACGTTTAGTGTTACGTCCCATGCACCGAGACTTGTTATTACGCAATCGTTCGTACAAGTGCTCCTCGCGATTATACGCGTCTTTTATTTCAGCGCGCGGCGTCGAAATCAGCCGATTGTTATCCAATCGAATCGGACGGCTCGCGGCGCACTTTTAATTGGCGCGGCTTAATTGGAGAGGAACGGGAAACATAATGAGGGCTTACATAAAAATGTAATTGCGTTGTTTCACCGTCGACGCGTTTGAGTGACGGTTCGCTCGCGCCGATGAGCCACTCGCGACTGAGGAAAAAGAATTTTCCTCAGTCGCGCGTTTTCCTCGGCGACGCTTTCCGCGAAGATGATTAGCGCTGGTGATTTGCTAAGCAACGCGATAATTGCGCGTTACCGAGTACACGGACTTTTCTTCCATTTCTCCGCGCTGCCACTCGGACGGCGCAGATCAGAAGCGGCGCTCGAGTCGTCTTGAACGCGACGACAGTAATTACGCGAGGCGATCGGCGAACGAGACGTCGAGTGATGCTGAATATTTATGCCGGTTTGTTTTCGGGACAAATCGATGACAATTAAACGAGGGAATAATGATCAGGTGAGGTAGGTGTGCTGAGGAGGTGACGATGAAAAATCTAGGCTTCAAACGGACTTTTTTATTTTCATAAATGTCTTCAAATATTTTCTGTTATACATGGAGGGAAAAATTGCATCAAAAAGTGCTGTATTTTATAGTAATTTGAGGACGAAGCTTCCAAAACACAATACTACAAAATATAGTATAAACTACTATATTTTGTAGTAAATTGTGATAAATTCCTAGTAAAAATTGCTTTCACGCAAGGTCAAGTAATGCTGTAAACAAATGACGCTCTGATTCAAACAAAAGAAAGATTGAATGCTTCGAATGTCAACAGTGACGGCGGTGAGGTGAACAGTCCCCGGCTATACACCTCAAGATCGCAGGTTCGAGACTCTGCGTGGAAAGAGTTTTTTTTAAGAAATAGAATTTTCGTTTACTATGAACATATAGTAATTTGAACTAAAAATAATACGAGAAAATGATGAGAAATATGTGTACCAAATACTAAGAGAGGAAGCTTCGTCCTCGGAATGCTATATAACATGTGTGGTTTTGAGGTTAAATCAGTTAAATCACATTTTTGACAAATTTGGTTAAGAGCGGAAATTGATATATTTTTATGTATATTTTCATTTAGGAACGTCGAAATGTTATTATCTCATGTACATTTTGTTCAATTTTGACAAAACATAACCTGTGAAGTGTCATTTTCGAGGAAAAACAGTTAAGTGTAGCGTTTTGAGGAATAACCAGTTAAGTTCCCATTCGAAATTCATAGGAAAAAGTTAAGTTTAATTTTGATAACTTAAACATTATATTTTACCTATATTTTGCATTAGAAATGGTATACAATAGACATAAAGAAGATTGAAATAAAAATGCCAAAGTTTACTTTTCAAACTTTAAACGCAAATATCTCAAAATCACAAAAAAGTGACTTAACTGGTTTTTCCTCAAAACCACAGATATAGTAATAATTAAGACAAATTTTCTCTCTGTGTATTGTGTATAAAATAAAGAAATTAGTTAATTTGTTTATGAGTTCATATGAACTTCATGATAATCTCTTGACTTTTCATAGATTACTTGATATATTTTTAATTTATTCTGTGCGAAATCAGAAGAAGCTGTTTGTTTACTTGTTTCTTAACTTGCTTCTAATGTGATAATAAATCCAAAGAGAATTTAATAAAACTTTACATATGATTTCTTTAAACAATGACACTGCACATTTTCTTCAAATCTGAAGAAGATTAACTTTCTCAAAGCTGAGCTATTTAATGTCAAACTTCCACAGAAAAACATGTTTGAAATAGTGTTTGAAGTATTCTTAACAGTTCGCAGTTCAATTATGATTATTCGAATTACTGAAAAATGTTATGAAATATACAAAGAGTAGTAAAATATTTGTATTTGAAACTATTTATAGTATGAACATTCTGAACAGTTCCATTGCAGTTGTTCACGTACTATTTATTAGTATCTCATTAATAAATGAACTGCTTTGATTAAATGTATACTAAATATTAGTATACATTAAATTAAATGTACATTAAAATAAAATGGTTAAATATATTCTCAATATAATAGAACATATTTATAGAAATGTAAGCAATTTCACAAGTTCATTTGCTAAGCCTAAAAACATTAAAACGGTATTCACTCTAAGAAATTACATTTTCGGTTGCATCATTATGAAAGCATTTATTTCATTAGAAACAGATTTCTATTCATATTATAATGATTTTTCCACTTCTACAAGAATTAAATGGACAATTCTTTTCTCACGAGAAGATTCCTGTCATGATGAATAGACTATTTTAAGAGCGTTGAAATAATCGTAATTGAACTCTGAACGGTTAAAAATAATCAGACGTTGAAGTTTAGATAAAACTGCATTTTTTATTACTGCTCATATATTTAACAATTGTTTTTCTTCTTAATTCATATTATTTAATAAACAAACAAACAGTTTCTTCTAATCTTATACAGAATATATTAAAAATGTATCAAAGAATCTATAAAACATACAAAGTTCATTTTACCTGAATAAAACAGTTATAAATATTAGAGGAACAAACAACTCAAACACCGAATCCCTTTCGACCACATTTGATAATTCTGGTTATAAAGTATTTTTCTTCGACCCAAACACCTTTAAAACAATTTCCGATTTGACCGGAAGTCACGATGAGCTCAACTAAAAATGATCAAAACCTGATCCAAAATGGTCTCCTTTCCCCGTTAATCAATTTTCCATCAATTCAACAAAATTTCTTCACTCGGGAAGAGCCGGCTCGTAAAAATGCGATCGCCCCTCGGAAAACTGGACGACTACTCGTGCCACCTAATTCACCCACTCTTTTTCCTCCGCCCGATAATGATCGGCACAAAGTTTGTCACTTCTCCTTCGGGCGGAGTTACGTCTCAGCGATCGCGATCGGAAATAGTGCACTTTTGTCCGGAATTCGGCCCAGCGGGGCGCCTTCTATATAGCTATATCCCGTCGTCGGAAACTTGTCCCGGCGCAACTCGGCTTCATTTCTGCCTCCGCTATAATCACCCTCTCATAATGAAATCAATTACCCCGAATCTGGCGGCCGATCGGCCGAACTCGCACCCGACACCAATTAGCGCGCAATGGCGTCCGGCCGCCCGGAAGTGGACTTTTCCACTAGCTTTTCGTCGCGCGCGACGCGTCGTTTGTCCTCCCGCTTAATGAAACCAGTTGCCCCGACCGTTAAGAATCCCGGCAAAAACGACAATTGATTATCCCGGAAATGTCAAGGTTTGGAGTTTTCGTCTCGGCGGATCGGCCGTACGCCGACTGCATCCTGATTCCGTAAGTTCGGCTCCCCCCCGTGGCTCCCGAGGGACTCATTCTCCTCTGCATCCTCTCGTCGACCAGCGGACTATACTTTACGAATAATAATCAGTCGCGCATTTAGAGTCTCGCCACGACGCCCAACTGGCTCTTAAAGTACCGCCACGGTGCCGTATACCGGCATGAAAACGAGCTCCGAGGGATGGCGCGGGCCGCGCTACAAGGTCCCGCAGGTTCCAGCGGCATTATCATCGCTAATGAATATTCAGTTCCGCCGCTCGCATCGACCAATTCCTGTCGCGCCCGGCGCTTCATTCTTATCTGCGCCGGGGCTTTTTCGACAGGCCTCACATTCGGAGGTTAGACCGTCATTCAAATTCGGACCGCGCCCGTTCGCGCGCATCTCAAATTCAGATTATCAAAACTTCATTTAAATGGAAATCGCGCCGGATTACGTTTACCAATAAGAATATTTACCGTCCGATTCGACCGCGAAAGTGACGCGGACAAACGGAACTCCGCTGACGAGCTTCACGGGCAAATCGAAGCGCGCTTTGTCGATGCGCTCATTACGATGCGGACGCGCTCAAAGCCTTTTTAGACGCGGAATTAATTTAACGAAAAAGTCAAGTTCGTTCGCGCTTTTTTCACCCCCCCCCCATTCTCCCCCTCCCTCGTAAAAATTGTGATTATGCTGAGGACCTGATCAGGATGCCACGTCACCTGATCAGAAACACATCAGGCATCCATATTAGGCCCTAACTACCAATGTAACGGTCCTCATCAGACTCATATTGTTTCGAAAAAATATAATGATTGAGACGAAAATTGAACCGTCGATGCTCAGTTTGTAGTCTGTCTGACTTGACCCCGAGCTATTGGAACATTATATGTTTGAGTGAATGTGATTTGAATATCATACTACCAGCTTATGATATGGCTTGCCTTATCATAACCTGATGAGGCCCCGATCATGTGAAATGCCACTGAAGGGGCATCCCACATCAGGGCCACACCGATGCCAACCGTTACATTCAATTACACATCAATTCCTGATAAGGCCCACATGTCTGATGTGGCATGCCACATTATATTTTCTACTATGGCTGCGGTTTTTGTATGCATGCGTTTCGTGCGTCGCTTGTCGCGTCGAAAACCAGGTCATTGTGATCGATGAAAAATTGCGTTAGCGAGACGCAAAAAGGGAGCCTTGAATAGTTTATGCGACAGCTTTTTAGCGCGCGCTGTCTAAGCAAAAATTGCGTTACAGGTACCGTGTCCATTGTGTACGGCGCTTTCTCTTTTCGCCGCTGCACTCAATGTACGTTTGTTGACGCTGCGTCGCGTATGACTGATTGAATCCGTAAAGCAAAGACCACCGGCGTGTTTTCGAACGTGTCACGCGCGACGCGAGACAAAGCCTTTCGTCATTTAAGATTTACATAATCTATTGTTGCGAGATTAGTCGCGTACCGATAATGACGAGAATTAGCGTGTGCTTTTTGTTCCGCGAAACGCGTCTTTTCGGAGTGGAGAAGTTGATAGAATTGTTCGTTGTTTGGAAAGTCTGACGTTTGTAGACGTGAAGTGGACGGGAAAAATGGTTTTTGTAGAGAGAGCGGGAAAGTAGGATTTTTGCTTGCGTTTGTAGTTGCGATTTTTGACGGATATCTGGCGTGTGTGTTGAGAGATTGACTTTTGACAGTAATGTCTTTCGGGCTGTGATTTGTACTTTGTTTGAAAAATTGACAAACGTCCTAAATTGTTAGTGAGGATTCCAAGCGTAATGAGTTTATCTCTGCAATTTGCCAGTTCTTAACTCAGGCAATCGAATTACTCATTAATAATGAAGGATTCGCTTTTCAATGGTTGATGGTAATTTCGAGCGTGAAATATTTTGACGTAAATGAGAAAATGTTTATAAATCGTGCCGCTGAATTAATGACGTTAACATCTTCGCAAATCGAAATAATGTTAATGAAATATGAAAGGTTTGGAACGGTAAACGGATAAGATGGGTAAAAATGATGTTCCTTAAGCCATTAACCGGTTGTTAATGTAACGTTAATGTTTATGAATTACGGAAGCTAAGGATCTCTCGCAGTAAACGGCATCGCGCAAGTTGCAGCAAACGTTACGATTGCAGGCATTTTGCGGAGAATATAAAATTAGCTGGGCGTAAACAATCCGTCACATCAAATATTCAGAAGAAAGCACGGCTCGTATCTTTCTTTGCAATAAAACGAACGCGATGTAATTATAAAGCTACACTTGTTGCAAAACGTGTATTACACGAATACATTTCGCTGTAAGCTGCTTTCAAATATCATCCGTTAAGGTTTATTTTTTCATTTCTGTCGTCGTTTTCGCAGTTTTCGTGAATTACAACAATTGCATGCCGGTCGTTTTGTTGATAAACGGCGAGCCGGCTCTGTTTTCCGCGTTTCGCTGTCAGTCGATCGAAATGCAAACAGGGAATGCAAGAGAACGTAATGTGCCAAGTTTGGAATCTCCGTAGGGCCGTACCGCTATCCATAATAACATCACGTCTTTCGGTAAATAAACTGTTGCGATAACGAAATGAAACCCTCGCGCTAGATTCTTCGTAATGGAACGTCTGGTAACACCGCGTAATGCGTTTGAATTAGCCAATGAAGATAATTTCAAGATTCAATTGCTTTATCAGTCGCATTTCCGTGTTTTGAAAATTTGACCATTTAGCATTCCGTTTCGCTAACTGTTTGGTGAAACGTTACTGAAATACACATTTTTTGGATTCCAAATTTGAATTTCGAGGAATCATAATAAATATTGAACAAATTCTTGCTAAGATTTGTTAGAGCCAACATCTTTTTACAAAAGTAATAATATGCTAAATCACTTTGATTAAGATTCGTATGAAACTATTTCATAAAGTGAGACTTTATCATGTAAGTTTTTAACAGAAAATATTGTAGTTTTTTGTCGAAAAACATTTTCCAATGATCACAAAATGGTCTCGAGTCTTAATATATATGACCCTCGCACGTGATGCTCAAAATATGGTTGACTTCGGAATTGAAACAACTTTAAATGCCCCGATCGTCGGAAAGTGAAAACAGCCATTATTTTATCATAAATTGCGGAACTTCGCCGATAGCGACGCGATTGCGGGACACTTGAGAATCATAAAACCGGGAATCCCGGAATCGTATTATCACTTTTTCGACGCGCGGCTCCTGTTCGGGATCGTTGCAGCGATCTCCAGCTGGCCGCTGTAATCACGACAATTCATTTCCGAGGGCTTGTTAGCGCGCCGGAACATCGATTATTCCCAATTATAATAACAAATGCAAATCAGGAATAACGACTCGGGAGCTTGACAATAAAGTTTCCCTCGGCGCTCGTTGGCTTTGTCCGCGCACCCCGCCCGATTAGAATTCTAATTCCTCCGCACGAAACTGTCTAACTCCTCCATCAAAAGCACTTCCGCTGAGCTCGAATCGAAAATTTATACCCCGGTGTTACGTGCCAGCGCAGTCAAAACAACTATATTTGCCGCACGATTTTTCGATAAACAACGTTGTTTGCCGCGCTTTTCACGCGCAATCGAGGGCTCCAGTGTTACGCGAGTTTTCACACAACTTTCATCTCGCAAATCCTACAGTTAATCGGATAAATCTCGAATAAAATCGCGATTTATTTCGTGCAACTCATCATTAACGGAGGCTGCTGGCACGTGCAATTTTTTCACGATTTTCGCCGGCGAAGATTTTGCGCCGAGTTCGAAATGTTCGCGCAAAAGTCGACCGAAAATCGTCAGGTTGTTAATAAAAATGTTTCGCATTCCTCGCGCAGTTAATTAGTGTTTTGATAGGAACAATCGCCGCGATTTTGACATTCTAAGCTTAACGGCATTTAATTAAAATTGCAGCGTGATCTCTGTATGAAAATATACTTATGCTGCGCAAAATGCACTCAAATTTCTCCGCCTTTTCGGCCGGAATGTAACCCGAAAGCTGTAAATACTTTTGTGACAATTAATGCCCCGTTTGTCGGATTGCTGGGTCATCTCGGCGTTTTCGCAGTCTCGTTGCTTGACAAATCAAAGTTACGACAAATGGAGCGCGCCGCTCGTTCGGAACTGCCAGGGTAATGATTCATTTGCGCAGATAACGCGCCCGATGAAATCTCGAGCGGTCCTGCCGTCGGTTTGCACGCCGTAATAGAGTTACGTCCTGCTGATAATTTCCGATAAGTGCTCGGCCACTTTAACGCCGGCGACGGCAGTGTCATCTTTCATGTACAGAGAGTGCGCTCGAAATAAGCGACGTTGCGAGAAAACACGACGTCTCCACTTGACGGCGGATTTTCGTCCCGATAACGCGAAATGGAACGTCGATTAGCGCCGTTCGATCGATCGCCGCTCGTTATCGCGCGCAAATTAGTCCGGGATTTTTGGGCGAACGGATTCCGTTTGTTCGGTCGTGCAGCAAATTTGACGAACACTCGAGGCGTTTGCGGCCGAAAATCGCGAAACTCATCGGCGCGGAATGAGAAAAAGGATTGGCTGAGAAAGACAATTTCTGCCTGCACAGATAATGAAAGGTAGGAAAATACGGACCAGTTGTATAATAGACCAGCAATGTCAGGCAGAGACTATGACGTCTGAATTTCCCATGATATTGACACGTTAAAGTCGTATTTGACAAACTCAAATGTTGATTTTAATGGAACTGTCTCGGCGACTTGTATTATTAGGAATATTTGTATCCTTAATAATAAGTGAAACCGATATTTTGGGTATTTTAAAGTTTGCGTCAAATATTTCACAAAATATCATAGTTACCATTTATTTTCAATGTTTGACTTTTTGCATCTATCGGTGTGTCTGAATTCCATTTTAATGTCTTCATTTAAGATTCATTTATGCTTTATAGGATATGATATTCTGAATCAATCGAGACCAAACTAAAAAACTAAAAAACGAAAAAAAAGAAAAACTTAAACCAAGCCCTTTTTGCAGTAAGATTATTTCTTCCTCTAGTTCTGGTACAATCATTGTCCGCTGAAACAATGTTCATCAAACATTCGTTGTCTCTTTGAACGAAGCATTTGTTTCGAAGGCCTATCAGGAGCGTCTTAAATCGGTCGCGAATAGGCGTAAATTGTGATATCTCCTCTGCCGTGTGCGTTCGTTATTAAAATTTTCCATTAACTCTTGGATCGCCGTAATTCGCCACTTAATAACACCGCCCGACAAAATGCGCCCGCGATAAGATCGATACTAAATCAGGCTGCGCCCGTTATAAGTTCGTCGGGTTAAGTCGCGCGCTGTTCTGCATCGCGGCCATTCGAATGCGCGATAAGACCCGGTCCCACTTTCCGTTAGATTCGTTAGCCGAACACCCGTTATACGGCAGCGACGCGCTCCTAAAGGATTCCGACAATAAATATCGATAGGTTACGAGAGTTTGTCGGGAAGGCGCGCGGAAAGTGGGCTTTAAAGCCCGTCTCTCGGGTGCTTTCCGACGCCCCCTCGTTTCTCGCGCATTTTATATGTCTAATGGATTCGCGCACCTATATCTGGATATTTGCGGATGTCTGCTATTTATGCGCGCTTAAACGCGAGATGCGGGCGCACGTCCCTCACTGTCATTTCGGCCCGGAATGTCGCGCTAAATTGATTTGCACTCGGTGCCAGCGCTTATGCGTTTTTACGCCACAATTAACGCCAATGAGTGTCACGCTAATCGACTTGATCCGGGCCACCTTCGCGGTGTCACCGATACCGAGGTACGGTCCGGCCCTAATAAAAAAAAATGGGTATTTATATAGTACATTTTTGTTAAGCAATCGAAAATTATTTTAATATATCGCAATGATACGTAGGCAAAGCTTTATCCGCTAGTCAGTGGTAAAAACTTCATTGCCATAGCTGAAGATTTGAACGGTCTTTCCCCCATGCAACAGTCTGAATATATAACAAGTCAAAGACGGTCTTCAAAATTCGTTAAAACGTACTAGTTTAAGTATATTCGTAAAGTAACGTTTAAATTAATAAAAATGTTAAACGAGTCTTCAAAGAAACGATTTTGATCGAGAGGTTACTGTTGCAAACTCCTGCGTTGGAGGACGAGGGTTCAAATCCCAGATTTGACAATGAAGTTTTTGCAACAGATTGATAAACAAATGTTGAATACGTGTCATTGCGTATTTTTAAGTAATTTTAATCAAATTCAGTGGGTTCCTATCTAGGCATATAGGAACCCACTTTGGTCACTACATTAGGTTTATTCTTACGCTGATTTCGAAGAAATAATCGTTGCCCGGGATCGCAAAGATTTGCCGACGTAAAATTATCGCCATGCACTCGGGCCCGAACGCTTCCAGGCGCAACTAATGACGGACGCCATTAAGTTGACGAAAAATGGCGCGCGTTTTTCGAAGACAGTCGCGCGTTCATCATGCCGCTTTTTTCGGCCGCTTCTTGCCTCGCTTTTTCCCGCTCCCCGGTATCGCGAGTTTTCCGCTCCCGGCCTTCGCATTTTCGCCGAGCCCTTTGCTTCGTCTGGGTCGCGTTGCCGACCTAATGGAGTTTGCATGTTAAAGCGCGTCCCTCGGTGGATCCCGAGGAAAGACGCCGGGGTAAGAAAGAGGATCCGGAATAGGATGCATGACGAACGCAAATTTTCGTAATTGTTTCGTCGGACGGGAGGCGGCTGCGGGGCGCGCGGGGGGCGCGAAAACAACCGCGCCGCGTTGTCGTCTGACGAGCTGAAGTGCGCTTTTGGCGCTCGTTTGCCGCGGCTGAAAAAACGCCGCCGAAATCCGCGTCAATTTATTCGAGTGACGCCGCGGCACGTGTAATTGCGGTTTCGCGGTATTGACAAATTAAACGCGGTTATTGCCGGCCGGCGTCGCCCCCATCCAAGAATGTCAATACGGGAACGGATCAAACGAATTTTTTCATCGCACCGCACCGAAAAAATAATCTCGCGGAATCCTCGGTTTTACTGTTCACTTCCGCCACATGACTGGACGTTCGTAACTTTAAACAGCTTTCCACTTTATGAAAACTAATCTTTTGTGTAGTGTCTAGTTGTTCATTAAGCCTTAAACAGTAACAGCAACAGCAATTTTCGCAGGCCGGTTTTGTCGCAACGTCCGTCTCCATTAGAGATTCGAGGGAGGATCGAAGCGAGATTGCGCATTGCACCCCTAACCGAATTTTCTAATTATAATTGTCTGTATTGATTTGATTTAATAATTGGTCACGAATAATGTTCGGAAGGTTTTCGAAATGCATCGCATGACGATAACCGAAATGTTTGAAAATATTAGAACTGGTAATTTATCATCGTCCCGAATCAAGTTTCGGTTTAATTTTTTATCACCGAAAGACAATTCTGCTGCTGTTTAAACAAAAATATTTTACCCCGAACTGCTCTAGCAATCAAGCAGCGCTCATGGAACGCGACTCGAAAAACGGCGGATCGTATTTGCGTCGCCCTTATCGCGCGATAAGCCACTTGGCAATTCGCGATTCAATAATACATCCTCGATTCACGTGTCTTCTCTTTGATGGATCCGGTTACTTGTTCTCCCATTTCGTCTGATTAGTTAATTAGATTGGAATAACAGTGCCTCCAGTTACCGATTTCAATTAATCGCGTTCGACGAAAAAAGCCCTGGCTGCGGCGCCGCTTTAATTGGAAAATCGAGCGGCGCTTTATACGCGCCGGCGTTGCTGAAAAATCGCGCGCCGAAAAAGCATATATTTAATTTCGCGCGATAAAACAGGCCGCAGGCCAAGACGCCGCGAGTACTAATTTTCATTCACGTCGCAAAGTGCCGTGTCTGCTCCGTGCCGGCGCTGCAGTCGGGAACGTCGATAAATGGCAGGCAGACTGAAAATCGTTCCCTTTTACGTAGCGCGGGACAACCGGGAGAGAACGAGTCCGGCATTAACGCTTTTCAGCGAGCAAAACGAATTACCGTCGTCGCTTCTTCCGTGCCCTTTTCCTTGCCGAAAGGAGGAAAAAATGGGCGGCTGCAGAGCGAGCGGCGGCTTTTATTGTGCTTTGCCTAGACGAGTATCGATTTCGCCCGAGTTGCCGGTCGCACGCGTGTTAACACCGCGCAAACCTCTTCGCACATTGTTCGCGGATAATTGACAGTCGCGGGTTGCCGGGCGCGTTAATAAGCCGCCCGGTTATCGATTTGTGCCAGTGCGCGAGCCACCCCCGAAATCGGCACAATCGAGCCGTTTGTCGAGACGCCGCTTTAGCGGCGGACAGTGCGCGAATGTGCGAATGCCGATAAAAAAGGGGATATTGTTTTCCGGTGTAACTTGGAGCCGAACGCAAAGGTTAGGTAGCTGTTAAACACTGGGTGTTAAAAAATGTTGAAGTGTGAAATTTTCACTCCAAATTAGAGTCCTGAAGAATCCACATCAAAGATATTCTCACTGAAGAAAGTGTGAAGTTCCTTGATTTTTCTAATTACTGAAATATCTTGGTTCTCAATTTTCATTTGTTATAAATCACCACACTTGATGAAAAAAAATTTACGATGATGCTTCTATACATGTGAAGATAAAACGAACCTTATTTTGTAGTAAAAAGAATTCTAATTTCGAAATATTCACTCCAAACATGAGTTGATTTTTCAAGATTGACATCAACATTTTTCATACTTCACTCCTAAAGTTATCCTAAGATAGTTAACAGAGTGGGTTGAATAATATGAGGAATGGTTTAGAAAGGACTGCATTATGGACTTCACTTTTTGTAATTTATGTTTAGTAATAATATACAGGGGGAAGATTAAAGGTTTAGTTCTTTTTAGTTCCATTGGTAAAGTATTCAATTTGAGCAGAAATAGTTACAGTTTTATGAGTTACGAAATAGATTGGATCCTAAACAGTTTGGAAACATATAATTAAGGATAGGGTTCCTTAAAATCAACTATTATACAGTTTAGAATAAATTAAAAGAAAACTTATATCTAGGGTTAACTTTTTCCGTGGAATCAAATGGTGTGGTCAAATTAGTAAAAAATTGTTATTTTGAGGTTATGGATTTCAAAACTTTAAAAAGGACGAAACTGATCGAATACGAAAATGATCATATTATAGCGATCCCCCATAGTGTGATCCAATAGTGATCCCTATAGTGACCCCATATCATAGTGATCCCTATGATTTGGAGGGAAAATTGGATGGAAAGTTGCATTTGAAGCAAGATATGTAGTTTGATAAAATGCATAAGTAAATTAGATTACAGCTGGATTGAATGTTCAATGGGAAATTGTATAGAAGAATCGATATAATTAAATAATATTTGGATTCTGATTCGAATCCATCCACGTTATAAGTTTAATCTATTTCTCTTCTAAAGCTATATTAAGCTAGCATAACCCTAGTAATGATTCATCATCTAAGAATAAAACTTAACATTCACATTTAGACCAAATATAAATAAAATTATATCAACTATGCGTCAACATTTTCGTCAATACAAAAGCATTTGTCAGAGTTCAATATAAACAGAGTCACACTTCCAGTATTACTAGTATTACTAGTTGCGACTGTAGCAAAAGCAAACGTTCAACATGGGTGAGTTTAATTAAAAACTTCAATAAAGATGAAATTCAATACTTCCAATGCAGTTGTTTTAATATTGTCGCTCTGAATCTGTTTTTAAATCTCCATTTAAATCTGAAATTGCCTCCTGATTAATTTCGCTTTTATTTTTTGTTCCAGGTCAAATGCGAACAGTTTTGCTGATATTTCTCGTTTTGCAAATTTTGACTTTCCTACAAACTTCAGCAGAAAAGTCTTCTACAAGTATAATAGACAATCTACGTGCATTTGAGAAAAATCTTTTGGAACTTTTACATAACGTTACTGCGTCTGCTTCTGGAAAGAAAAAACCTGGAAGCAATTCGAGTTATGTGGTAAGCAATGATTTTATTGTTTAAATGATTATTTAAATAATTGTTTAAATAAAATGTTTCTTCTTGAAATAAAAGAATTATTTAAATATTTAAATTAAAATTAAATTTAATTAATAAATAAAAAATAAACTAATTAAAAAAACTAAATTAAGAAACATGTATAAGTATTAAAAAATAGGTTAACAGAAATACTGTAACTTTTTTCTGTTGCTTACGAATTTTTTTCTTCTATTCCTTAAGGGGACCATCTGGTGCTTTTTGGCCAAAAAGATTTGTTGGCGAATTTTGTTTCATTGCATATTCTAACTTTGATATGTGCTCTATAATATGGATTTAAAAAATAAAACACGTAGAAACTGTTATTTTTCATGTTTTCGAAAGATTTTTAGTGATTGTCAGGGAACTTTTTACTTTGAACTTGATTATCTGGAAAACTTTCTTTGCAGAAATTCTTAACTTTAAAAAGTTAAAGGTACACGAATTTTGATCAGATTTTGATGCAGTTTTCGTTAAAATGTTTAGAATTTAACAATGAATAGATTGGTCAGACAGAATTTTGATTGCTCAATCTGAAAAAAGTATCGTTGGTACATCTTTGTACCAACGATACTTTTTTCAGTGCATTTTAGACACGAAATATTAAAATAAGGCTGAAAAGAAATTTTGCATTTACTTTTTCGATTGATAAATGTTTCATTAAACAATTAGAATTTGTCTTCATTTTCATGTAAATTTTTTCCAGCGATCTAATTTCAAACTATTGCGTACATATCAATATCTCTACATCCATCTCGCGGTGTCTAATATAATGATTACATGCAAATAATCCTTGACATATATTGTTCTTTCTAACACTTAAAATTAACATTTATTTTCTGATCTTTAGCCTAAAAGTTCATTTAACCGTTAACGTCGTAGGGTCGGGAACCTAAATTAAATTGTAAAAAAATTAAAAAATGCAAATAGATCACCACTTAAATAACTCATAAAAATGCAAGCAAGAAGTTTACATTTAATCAAATTAAACATATTCTCCTTTTTCTTCTAGCGATATAAAAAAACGTAGCATCACAGATGCCTGGAGGGTCAATAAATAAGCGGCGTCAAGTGAAATCCGGCCTCTCATCGGATCCAAGATGTGAGTTATGCAACGAGCATCGGGGAAATTAATTGACACGTTAAAGTCGCGCTTTATTTATATTAAAGTATTTTTCCGTGTCAACGGCCGGCAGCACCTGATCGGGATATACCGGTTTATAAAGTGCGCCATGGATATCGCATTATTTACAAGCAAATTGTAATCTCATTTGCGCAGCATTCGTTTCAGCGCCGAGAACCAATTTTCAATTCACGCCTCTTTTTTATGCAGCCGCGATTTCGCCTTTATTTCGCATACTTTCGTTTTCATAATTAACTCATTAACGTCGTTTAACATTTCATGTGGTGTAAAGTTGTTTCACTGTTGCCATTAAATAAATTCATTTTTGTTTAGATACCGCAGAAATGTCGTAATTAATTAACGAAATGTCAAACAAACGGTCGTAAATTGTTTGAGACGCATGTTTGAGAAACGTTATTAACGTTTTTTGGCACTCGAAAAAAGCGTCCGGAAATAATCTGAACAAAATAACGTAATGACCAGTCGAAACATTCCGACAAATGCCTCCTCGCGTTATTTGCATTTGCGTTACATGTAACTGATTACTTATGTTTCTGTGTCATATTGCAATGACATCTTCATTGTAACGTTACACCGCTTGGGATAACTCGCACGCGATGCTGCGAACCGATACCGAAGACAAGTGTCTTTTAATGGTCGTTTGATTATGAGCGCGCGCTGAACTTTCGTTTCTGAGAAAAATGCCCGCGCATTAACATTCACGATTATATTTTATACGCAAATCCGCTTTTTTATTCGCGCCTTCCCCGCCCGATGAATTGTGCATGAGGTGCGTAAAAATATCGCTATTAATACAACGATCATTAATCAAAATCAACACATCAACTTGTAGATTGGAAACTTTCAAATTAACAATCTCGTTTTTCCCATTTCGCTTTTTATCTCCATTTTTAAAAATGATTTCCTCAATTGCATCATATGAATTTTTCAAAGGTGTAAAAAAATGTGATAAAGGTGTAAAAAATGGTAACATGCAATAAAAATGCCTAAAATAGCTAATATTCAATCGATTTCTATTTTTTTGGTTGCATAAAGCTGTACCATTATTAACATATGGATGCAGTCTGGATACAGTCTGGATGGAGTCTGGATGGAGTCTGGATGGAGTCTGGATGGCGTCTGGACGGAATCTGGACGAAGTCATGATGAAGTTTGGTGGGAGTCTGGTATGATGGTAAATAGATGATGTATTCATCTTATACGCACACCTCGTACCGTTGCGAGAAAGGGATGTACGGTGGCGCCGCCTGTGGGCAACGGTAATAATAGCCTACCCAGACGTCGTCCAGACTCCGTCCAGACTCTGTCCAGCTTCCATCCAGGCTGTATCCAGACTGCACCCAGACTCCGTCCAGACTGCAGCCAGACTCCATCCGGACTGCACCCAGACTCCGTCCAGACTGCACACTTACTTCGTTCAAACTCTATCCAGGCTCTATCCAAACCCGCAGTTTATTTATTGGAATATGGCACCAATCCTGACCCAGGCCATAGCTTTCCAGATTGTATCCAGATTATTCCCATATTGTTGCCAGATAACATCCAGATCGTTCTCATGTTATTCCCAGATTGCATCCAGATTAGTTCCATCCTATTACCAGATTGTATCCAGATCACTACCATACTACAAAACCAGACGCTTACCACACTGAGAGAAATAATGCAGTACCACTGAGAGAAATGGTACTGCATTATTTAATAGATTTACAGTCGAAAATCCCATAATAATATTGCAAACTGAGGATGTACATTTCGTCACGCATGTACAGCCATACAATATGGCAAAGTCTGAATGTATCAGAAAAAGCTATACAGTATGGCAAATTTTACAACATCTATTAAAGAAATATTCTGAGCATTTAAAAATATCTAATATTTTATGTAAAGCGTTTAAAGCTAACGGGAAACAGTCAGTTATTTACATAACCTTGAAACAGATGTATTGCTACCATTGTGAGACGCATTTTCACAGTTTTCATTTTGTTCTCATCTCTACTTAAACCTAACCATATATTAATACATGTTGCTGCATCATTGTAGAATCGAACTTACACTGACGCAGGGAATACGCAACGCATGGACGCAATATCGCTTGCATGAATACGCTTGTATACAAATATTCGTTTCTCCCTTATATGCTGTTAGCCGGAAAACTCGGTTCTTGTGAGAAAACTATCGCCGTCTACAGAGTTTTGTTTTGGTTCGGTCGTGCAATTACAAACATACAATCGGACACATTACGTTATATTTTATTTGCTTATTTGCTATATTGGTATGGCTTCAACCAGTTTGGCTGGTTGAAGCCATATTAATATTCGCATTAATTGTCTGGCTGAGACGGAGATAAATTCTGTTTTCTTATGAGTTTAAAAGTGATCATATTTGCTACACTGTATAGCACATAACATGTATCCCATTTAGTACCATATCAGTATTGCATTTTACGATATACTAGGATATCTTTAACAGAGTACTTATTATCAGATAATTGTAATTACCAGTGAAATACATCAAAGTATATCCTCAAAATGACATAAATTATGGCTTTTTTACTCAGAAGTATAGATATAAGTGCGATACCATTTTTCTCAGTGCATACTATATCCATACTAATTTTTTTCTCGCGGATATTTGTACATATTTTGTTTAAAATTACAACACGTTGTGTAATTAGGTTTTAGAATTACATAATGTGTAATTTTATACTTTCGGGTTTACAGTGTAAAAAGAGCTATTTTTTAAAATACTCATGGAAGTCCCGGAAAATGTTTTCGGTTTTTATTCTTTTTATCTCAAACTTTTTATATTTTCATGAACACATCGTACTCGCGCGAAAAAAGTAAGTTGGCATAAGTATGGCGCGAAGGCTGGATCATGATCGCGAGCCATACTTTTGCAGCATTATGCCATCCAGTTGCCAGCCGGTTGCCGTACTGGTGGTTTGGCAACAAGCTCTGGCAGCAGGCTGGCATTAAGCTGGCAAGAGTTTGGCTCGCGATCATGATTCAGCCTTCGCGCCATACTTACGCTAGCTTACTTTTTCCGCGCGGCTACAGGCAGAATGTTGATACACTTTTAAGTATATAAAACATTTACTGTGACTTGACCCGCAAACAAAAAATCGACTATTTCGGAATGCTTTATGCAATATATTGTTAATATATTATATGTTAATACATTATATGTCGATTGAATATATTATTAATAACTTTACGTAAAATATAAATAACAGACAAAACCCCTGAAAATGAAGCTTCCACGAGCATTATGAATTTAAGAAAACTTGGAAAATAGATAACGGGGATAAATCGATTTAAAGTTTCATGCTGGTAAAATTTCGGTCTTGACACCGCTTCAAGACCGACTGGTTTCAAGTACAAATGGATTTGTGAAATGTCAATTACATTTCATGAAAGATGACAGTTCAACGAAATATGCAACAACATTTCTTGACATTTTGTTGCTCTTTTTTGGTCAATTTTCGGTTGCATTAACGATTTATTTATCTAATTCGTGTGCTTTTGAGATTGACTATTTATGCGAGTGAAACCGAGAGTAATGAATGTCATAAATGTTGATGAAATTATGGTCTTTATTGCGAAGTAATTGGGTTAGTCGATTCGGGATTGTACCGTAGAAAGTTTACAACGAGAAGTGTTTTACTTTTTCGTCCGAGAACGAAGAATCGTGGCAAAGAAATGCGCGAAAAAATGCGGAAAACAATTGGTTTACGTAATCGCCGCTAGAGGAATGAACAAACAGTTGATCGAGCTCGGAAAGTTAAATGCGAATTGCACCAACAACGCCCGTTAAGTAATCTTGTCACTTTATCTGCGTTACGGATATGCGTAGTCCTTTTGTAACGGTCGCGATCCAAGTTTACGACGATCAATGACAGAAAGTTATTTGCGACCTTTTTACGATCGATCGGCGAAATCGCAAGGAGAACTGTGGGCGCCTTTTAGATGAAAGGAAACTGAGTTATAATGAGGTGATAATGTGGAAAGTGCGAAATATTCTTAATTAAGATACAGTTTTATAACATTTTTCGTTATTGAATGATATTTTATATCATCTCAAAGAATAAAAAATGTTTGCACAATTTGACAGCGTATTTCAAATGACATGCTTTATATTAATTCTCGTACTTAAATGATTGTTGACCTACTGATAAATTCCGACAACTTAGGTCTTTATTGTTTAATCGATTTATGGAGGAAACCCACGTAATCGACGATTAAGGATGACTCGATGGGAATTTTTATTTCGACGATTACTGGCACGAAATAGATCTGAAGTCACGTTTCACTTAAAACAAATTTCTCCGATTTGCAGATTCTAAACAATATCTGCCCTAATATTCATTCAATCGTTTTCGACACTTAAATTGATTTTCAAGTTTAAAAAACACGTTTAAATGTTTTACAGTATAATAAAAATTACAGTGTTGCAGTGGCAAGTTCTTACAATATACATTCGTAAAACTATTCGCTTTTGGCATCCCTTTGCAAAATTCTTTTTACATATTTTAAAATAATTCTTCACTTTCCTTAATTACAAAAGTTCGTTTAAACTTTTGAAGCTTGTTTCTAAAATTGTTTCCAATTGTTCAAAACTTTTTCATGCCTCTGCGTCGAAATAGTATATTACATCCGAGGGCGCCTCCGGCGCCCGTGGCTGGTACGATGTTTTTCACGTCAGTGTAGCATGCCGAAAGTGGAACAAATTAGGTTAGATTGCCGAAAGCGACAGTTTTCGACACGAGAGCCTAATTAGTTCCATTTTTCGCCGCTACACTGACGTGAAAACATAAATTTTCAATCCTCGCGGTCGCGCCGAAAGTTGAGGTTTCTGAACAAGGGTTAATGGACCGAAAGTCGCGACTTTCAAATTGTCGACCCTCCCATCTCGGTTTGGAAGTTGACTTTTATATATAAAATATCGTAAATCTATGGAAAAACTCTAAAAATAAACTGAAATTCTTTGAAAACTTCCTGTAAAACTCAGTAAACTTATCAGAAACACTCTGAGAGTCTCTATTTTGGCAGAATTAAAGAAATGTGAACATACAGAGTATATTCACAATGCATCCTCATGTGAACTAAAAGTGACTTGGGAATTTGAATTGATACTGCCGAGCAAGTGTTGTAACTAAAACAATTTTAACCAAGTAGTTATACTTCTCAATTCTGCGTTGTAGGTCGTGAGTTAGAGTGTTACTAACGAGTGATTTTTTTTACTGAGACGTCGGACTTATTTTTCAGACTTATAAATAATGTCTGAAATCACTCGAAAAAGTAAAAAAAAATCTGAAATGCTCTCATTTCTCTGTCATTCAATTCACACAATATGGTAATTTTAACAAATTTAGAAAATGTTTTAAACTTACTCAATTGAGTATTAGGAGTGACAGATTTTTTGGGAATATCAGTACTTTTTAGGAGTCAGGAATGTTAAATATTTTTAATGAGATTTTAAAAGATTTTGAGAGGAAATTGGTGTACACCATATACATTTCCTGAAATGAGTTAAAGTCTCTGAAACCCTTAAATCTAATCCTATGACTGTTTCAAACAAATGGTTCTCAGAACCCTCAAATCAAGCAGGTGCGTCAAAATAACTACACCTGCAACAGCCCAATATAGTCAACTGTGGCGCACGTCCGTGTTTTGTTAGATTTCAACGGCTTGAAAACCGCGCAACGCGCGCGAATTCGAATAATGTTCACGTCTCGCATTAGCTTATCATTTCTATTCTTACACGGGATGTCCTAGATAATGAATAAAATAGTCACGTATCAAAATGCTTGGCCGTGCGTCTCTGCGTGCGAGCTAAGCGATTGGGCTAAGTGCAGACGATTAAGAGAAATGGTTTTCTTCAATTACAACTCGGCCGTTAAATTCGTTGTTTTGGCGTTGTTCGGCTGTCATTTGATTTAAAGAGAAAATTGGATGATTGCGGAAACATAATGACAAGCGCAATTACGCGATATTTCGGTGTATTATCAGCGGTGAAATAAATATTTGTCGAAGCGGCGCAAAAGTAAAATTAATGAACAGGTTACGCCGACGAAATAAGTCAAGAGAAAATGAGATCCTAGGATGTTTTTTTTCGACGGCGCGATTTTGCGATTCGCCTGAGCGAGGCAGGGGGGAAAAGGGAAAAAGTCGAATTGCATTGAGTGCGAAAAACACTTTCACGCGATTTTTTGCCACTGAGCGATCGAATCAAACACGACCAATGAAACACTCAAAGAAATATTCACTTTGAGCCAATACTTATACATTCTCCGATGTATATGTCTTGAGAGAAACTTTTTCTTGAGTCAAAACGTTGGCAGTTTTGATAGTATAATTTGCTTTCTTGTGCGAAAACATTATGTCACTACTATGAAAACTTTTCTTTCTTTACCCGAGAAATATTTTTTCTTGAACGCCATCTGTTACTCGAAATTAACCAAGCGGACTTGCTTAACCACGCGACGGTTGTTCACACAACTGTCAACATAATCTATAACCCGGACAACCACGGATTTTGTAGTGATTTCATTGTGAATTCACTGTGAATTCACAAGAGTTCACATGGGATTCACATACGCTTCACAAACGCTTCACAAACTCTTCACAAGCGCATTACAAGCGCTCTACAAGCGTTTCACATGTAATTCACAAGTGATTCACGTACTATTCATTTTAATGTATTTTTGTTTTTTATAAGTAACATTTATAAGTAACTTGTATGTAACAAATTTAAATAACAAAAATACATTAAATGGTACCTGAATCACTTGTGAATTACATTGAAGCGCTTGTAGAGCGCTTGTGAAGCGCTTGTGGAGCGCTTGTGGAGCGTTTGCGAAGCGCTTGTGAACCGCTTGTGAACCGCTTGTGAACCTTAGAGTTATTAATGTAGTGCCAGGGAGTGGGGGCGTTGACTAACAATTTTGCGATTTCCCATTCGCTTCACATTGAAGGGGAATGCACAGTGAATTCACAATGAAATCATGGCGAAATTCGTGGTTGTCCGGGTAATTGTATAGCTTACTGAGGATATACTTTTTGTCTGTTATATGTGGCGAATTCCGCTATAGGATAATTAGCTGTATTGTACTAGAATAAGTGGCTATACCGTATGGCAGTTTTATTTCAGAGATGTAAGAAAATAATTTTGCCTATATATATTGAGCAACTCATTCCAGACTCTCTTTGTTTCATTGAAATTGACTTAAGAAATTTACGCTTATATTCGGTCACCCACACAAGTATTGATTTCAGCCAACGTTGCTTAACCTGAGTTCTAACATATATACGTACCACAATGACCACGCACAGTCGACAATTTTCCGCCGTGGATTGACGCGAACACGAAATGCTTGATTTTTGCAAAGAAAAAAGCGCATCTAGCGTACAAAAGGACGCATTCTACCACCGATTATAATCAGTCCATTTGATAGTTCTTTATAATGCATATATATCTTCCGTTGAACACTCACTTTTATCTAACTCCAAAAAATTATACTCTCATGTTAATAATTTGCGGAAATTGAATTCTTTACTGACCTCCATGTATTTTGGTGATAGAAATGCGTCCTCTTCGCACGATATCGCGGCCTGTTTTCTGATTTCTTTAAGGGGGTATATACCTTTCTCGGTTTCAAAAAATCGATTTTTTTTTTAACATAATAATTTAGCTAAACTCCTTAACAATCTTTTAGTCAAGACCGCATTTTGATTCGAGCAAAATTTCAGAAGTTACAGCGCTTTATGTCGCGCTACCTGTGAGCGCTCCATACTGCCTCGTAGAAGCGTCGGACCCTCAAAACATCTGTTTCTTCATCCGATAAAGCGGAAATATTTTTGTGTGTATTCTAATAGATGGCACCACGGATATGAGCTTGCCTATGTACATTTATGGTCAGGTTTCAAGTCTAAATAAAAGTATTTCACGACTCAGTAGCGAAACTGTTCCGAA
This sequence comes from Ceratoteleas bidentatus, assembly GCA_022817645.1. Classification (NCBI taxonomy): domain Eukaryota; kingdom Metazoa; phylum Arthropoda; class Insecta; order Hymenoptera; family Scelionidae; genus Ceratoteleas; species Ceratoteleas bidentatus. The sequence continues at coordinate 36,082 of JABFPB010000546.1, forward strand.
ACTTTAAACGCGTTTTTCTCGAAACCATGTTTTCAACATCGGTAACAGTGATTGCTCAGAGACGCATAGAGCGATCTTT